>JAJIZL010046814.1:0-11319 GCA_023969395.1 Amblyomma maculatum | reverse complement strand
GAGCTTTAACTTTAGAATTTGACCCTCCAATGAGCAGTCAGGGTTTATCGTCGACAATATCGACTGATTTGATCTTCTGGGGCCCGATGGTATTACATACCAAATGTTAAAAAATCTCGACACTGACCAGTGCGCTCGCCTCCTCAAGGCGTATAATGCTCTTTTTCACTCCGGCTCACTTCCCGATGAGTGGCGGTCAGCTACAGTCATCCCAGTCCTGAAGAGGGGCAAGCAACCCTCACGACTAAACTCATATAGACCAATCTCCCTCACCTCCGTCCCAGGAAAGGTCCTAGAGTCCCTAGAGCTAAACCGCCTCCAATGGATAGCGGATGCAATGGGGGCAATCGCACCGGAACAGAGCGGTTTCAGAAAATGCCGATCTACAACTGACTGTATCACAGAAGTTGTTGCTTTTCTTGAACAGGCTAAGGCCACTCGCAAGTGCGCATATCTCCTCCTACTGGACGTCCAAAATGCATTTAACTCCCTATCTCACAGCTCCATCTTAGATGCTCTCCGCGGCCTCGGTGTAGTCGGGAATCTCTTTGGCTACGTCCAAAACTTTCTGTCTGACCGCACCTTTAAAGTTAAGGCTGGTTCTTCTTAGATCTCTCCACAGTGTCCTCTGCGGCGTCCCTCAGGGCAGTGTACTCAGCCCCTTCCTGTTTAACCTCGTTCTGTCACAGCTTCCTCGCCGCATCACAGCCCTCCACTCTGGTGTGCGCATTTGTTTGTACGCAGACGACATAGCGCTCTACTGCAGCGGCTCGACACTCTGCGGCCGCACCGTCCGCGCAGAGCTTCAGTTTGCCTTACTCACTGTCCAACAGTTTCTCCAAAGTGTCGGGCTTTCCTTGTCCCCCACAAAAACCGAAGCCCTTGTGTTTCACCCACGCCCTGCGGCTATGTACCTCATACCACCACTCACACTAGGAGGGGTACCTCTTCCCTGGAAGAAGTCGGCCCGCTATTTGGGGCTTACAATTGACCACAAACTCTCCTGGCGCCCCGCCGTCTCCTCCCTTAGAAAAGCAGCCTCGCAAGTCGCCTTGACCGCAAACAAGCTGCTATCCAATGGTGAAGGGTGCTCCCCGTCTCTTGCCATCAGGTTTTACAATGGCATCGCAGTGGCGAAAATCCTTTATGCACTGCCATTCGTCAACATCCCCCCTCTCCTATGGCAAGCCATCGGCACTGACCAGCGGAGTGCCATCCGCAAATTCTTGCGTCTCCCCCACTTCTCCCAAGTTGCAGCCACTTATGCGGAAGCTGCGCAGTGGCCTGTTTCGCTACGCGCCGAACGGTTTGCCCTGAATGCGATCGAGCGCATGAGGCGAGCCCCTGACACTGCTGCCATCTTCGAACGGCTTCATAATGCCCCTCATTCCAAAATGGGTAGCATAGCCGGCACGTTCAACACCGAGATCGCGGACCCCCCTCCGCAGTACTCTCTCAGGCCTCCCCCTCACTCTCGCCCACCACTCCAAATCAAACTCAACGTGAGTGGAATACGGTCCAAACAGAACACACCCATATGTGCAATGCGACAAGAGTCCGCCGCCCTATTAGATGAGGAACTACACGGCAGACTCCTAATCTACACCGATGGCTCGGTGGCACGGGATGGGACTGCCGCAACAGCTGCCTGCTTCGTTCCTGCCACCTCCTCAAGTGCTGTCTGCCGACTCCCTTTCGGAGCCTCTTCCACAACAGCTGAGCTAGCGGCACTACACCTGGCCGCGGACTTCCTCCTAAGCAGCTCTAATGTCGCCGCTGCTGCCATTTTATGCGACTCCAAACCAGCCTTGCAGCTCCTATGCAAGCCTGAGTACAACATACCTGTTGTACAATCGCTAAGCAACAAGCTTAGAGCGGTTGAAGACAGAGGCACCAACCTCATTCTACAATGGCTCCCTGCCCATGTCGGCATCCCAGGCAACGAACGCGCTGATGCCCTGGCCAAGAGTGCCCACACTGGTATCCACGTGTCTCTAATTCCATCAGCAAATTTGATGTGGCTAGAGCAAGAATTCTACAACGGACACTTGCCGCCCACCCAGACGCCCGCGTTGCAGCCGGCAAGGCTCCACGAACAATCAAGTTCGCTGACTTCACGGCTCCCCAGCGCGCAACCCTCCTTAGAATGCGCATCGGCTGTGTTTGGACAGCGGAGCGACTCAACCGCCTTCGCCGCACCGGACTTCCGTCTTGCAGTGACTGTGGTGCTGTGGAGACTCTCGATCACTTACTTGTGCATTGTCCGGCCTACGATGGGCCAAGACTTGAACTCTATGCCGGCTATCGCAAGTTGGTGTTCCCAACAGCTACCAGCGCTGACCTCCTGTTCCCACGCGGCCCCCGACATAAAGTCCAGCGTGCGTTCTTTGCCCTTCTGGACTACTTGGAGTCCACCCACATCATCATGCGCCTATGACATTTTGGCGCTTCGCCTCACCTGTGCCACAGTGCGTATGTGTTCTGTACTTAAACTGTGGCTAGCTCGTGTTGTGCTGTGCGTGTTCGTTTGCGTTCCTCTCCGTGCGCTCATGTTGTGATTTCACTGACTGTGCATTCGCACATTATGTCCTTGCTGACTCGTTACTGTGTTGAGTGGCTGTGTCGTGTCTGTGCTCACTTGAGACACTGTGCCTCCAAGTGTTCTGCCGTCCCTCGCCATCCTTTTGTTCCCTGTGTCCAAGTGTGACTTGCTGACTGTGCCTTCGCACATTATGCCCTTGCTGACTCGATACTGTGTTCAGTGGCTGTGTTGTGTCTGTGCTCACTCAAACCTCTGTGCCTCCGAGTGTTGTGCCCAAACTGTGACCTCAGTGGCCATCCCAGAGTGACCGCCATCTCCCTTAGTGACTCATCTGCGGGACCTTGTGCCATCATCGGTACGAACCCCGGACCCCTCCGCCAGCACCGCTCTTCCGGGCGACGCTCTCCTATTGTCCGCCCATGCAATAACGGGCCGACCTTCAGCGATCCCGTCTTCAAGCCTCGCGCTTATGCCGACACTCAAGGCTCACTGGATCCTCTTGCCCTTTACCTTCCTTCCTTGCCACCATTCCAGTCATCCTCCCTCCCCTTTACCCTCCTCCCCCTTAAATCGGCGCAACGGCGGTGATCCCTCATACCTGAGGAGACAGTTGAACGCGCCGATCCCCCTTTTCATCTTCCACATAAGAACCACTTCTCTCAGGACGTCTGATACACACTGCGCCTTTCCTTTCCTGTGAACCAATTATATTAATAATGCAAGCATTAGTACGGTATGTAGAAATGATAGTGATGATGGTAATTGATAGCAAATGCTAATAAAATATTAATTCACGATATTTAGCGGGACAAAAGAGCAACTAAAAATAACAAGAGCAAAAAATGAAATAAAAATAAGTTTAGAAATAGAGAAACAAAAAGGAGAATAAAAGTGGACACACTAAAGATAAATAGTAAAAATGTCAAAAACGTCGGGGTAGCGCTCATGCTTTCGAATTCTTTCTGCAGTGGCGTGTAAACTTCAGTGCGAATGCACAATTTCACAACGTCTAACTGCGACTTCATGATGTGCATCGCTTGACCTTGACTGTGACGTTGCCAAACCAAGCTGTAAGTGCTCACCAGTAGTAAAGCGCCAATTGAACATTTGACTAAATTCAAGGACATGTTGAAAACTTTTTGCACACCTTAATTTCCGGTATCTGCTGAGACATTGCTCTGTTGTACTTTGTTTTTAGTTTCCAGTTTTTCTTTGTTTTCCAATGCGTGACCCAGATTTCCATCCATGTTCGTCGCCTGTTTATCTCTTTTCGGTTATCGCTTTTGTAACCGTTGTAGCTGCGTACCTATACCATATTTTTAAATTTAGTCCCTCTGTACAGGCATTGTGCAGAAAATAGGCCAACGTTTGCTGTTGTTCTAGTTGTGAATGCCCACCCCTCTTGTAATGCCCCTTCTGGGGTCATTGAGGTTCCATAAGTAAATAAATAAACTGAGGGGTGTATCGCGGGCTCAAAAGAGACTGCACGAAGGGATAACACGAACTGCCGGGCTAGTTGGTTGTGATCCATTTGTATCAGCAGCGCACAGAATCAGGATCTTTTCTCTTTCTTTCTTTCCCTTTATCTTTCTCTTCGTTTCCTGATTGTGTGCGCTGCTTATAAAAATGCACAAAGGGAGATCGGGAGAACTGTTAAACACGCGCACCTGGCGTGTTTAATAGGTGCGTCGATGGACGCTGACAAAAGTCGCCACCGGCACGCCTCGGGACAGGGGTCATTATCGGATTAAATGCGCAACAGTATTGCCCCGCTCGTGTGGCGTGGACAGTGATGTGATGTGGCTGGCAGAATTAGCGACAGCAAACCTGCCATTCAAAATTTTGGAATTTTGGGAGGGGGAGGATATCGCCAGAGGCGGCCAAAATCCCCACCCAAAGAACGATAAATAGGAAAATTCAGTTAATTTGGACACCCGCTCACGCTGCCGTACCTGGTAACGAGGCGGCTCACGAGCTAGCCCGAGCTCTACTTCCGGGTAGCCGTCGAGCCCCCCGAACACTGGGCATACGACGAGCGTCTGCAAAATTACGGGGAAATCATCGACCATTATAAATTGGGGCGTAGACTGGTACCCCCGCCAGATGTTGGACTAAATAATAGAGAAGCTGTCGCGTGGAGGCGGCTACAAACTAATACGTTCATGAACCCGGTCTGGGCGTTTCACGCGCTACCAGACTTTAGGGACAATGATCTCTGCAAACACTGTGGGGCGAGAGGGACCCTCGACCACATAATTTGGGAGTGCCCACAATCTCCAGGGATAGGGCAAAATATTACAAGTAGAGAAGCCTGGGATACCCTGCTGCGAAGCGCGGACTCTGCGATCCAGCACCGCGCCGTCCATCTGGCGGAAGAGGCCGCAACAAGCCGAGGGCTACCTGCCAGCCTCTAATCCGCGGGCGCACGACTCCCCGTTTCCGATGGAATTATAAGTTGTACAACCAACCAACCAATCTTGCTGCGCGTGGTGGTGGCTTGCATGGGCGCACCATGCAATTGCTACGGCACGTCAGACCACGCTAGGATGGCGAGTGAGCCGGGTACTTCTATCGAAGAAGCGCGCCGTGTCCGATGTAAACACGTTGCCTAATGTGTGCATATCTTAGAGTGTAACCAAATCGAAACTTAGAGCAAAAAAAAAAGAACAAATGTCGACCATGAGCTAAACTGAATTAAACCACGTCTACTGGGATGAAGCTTAGTTTAAACCCTTCTAGTTTTTAGTAATTTTGCTTAAATTAGCTTTTGCACAAAAAAGTGTACGTGTACAGTATATTTGTTGCTCGCCCCGCCGGGGTGGCGCAGTGGTAAGACGCCCGACTATTATGCCGGAGTTCCCGGGTTCGAACCCGACCTCTGCGGCTGTGTTTCGATGGATGCGAAACGAACTGGCGTCCGTGTGCTGTGCGATGTCAGCGCACGTAAAAGATCCCCAGGTGGTCGAAATTACTCCGTAGCCCTCCACTACGGCTCTTCTTTCTCTCTTTCCACTTTCACTCCCACCTTCCTCCCTTCCCTTACGGCGCGGTTCAGGTGTCCACAGAGCAAGTGTGACAGATACTGCGCCTTTCCCTTCCTGTGAACCAACCAACCATTTGTTGCTTTCAGTGGACACCTGTACTTCATTAGGTCAAGGTCGCATCGCCTTTCCGACCCGCGAGTTTGTATATTTTTTTTCAGTTGATTTTTATGTAAAGAAAAGGCGCGGTATCTGTCTTCATTCGGACGGAGGGATACGAAATCGAAAGTTGCCCCTCGAGTACTAAAGATTACGCTTGGCATCACGAAGTGTAGGCGATGTAGGTTAGTGTACGTGTTGGTCTGGCGGCGGCGGGAGATTCTAGCCTCCTTGGCGTTACGTAGGCGGTGTGGTGGAGGAAATGTTCTGCGCTGCAGTCGCAGTGTAGTGAGCCTTTCGTCATACGTGGGTGTTGGTGGAGAATGAGAGAGGCTTGGTTGGTGTGTTCTCGAGCTAACCTGTCTGCTAGTTCATTTCGCTCAAGTGCCGCGTGCACCGGTGCCCAGGTAATTCAGTGTTTATGGAGATTACTTGTTGGTATTGATGATGGTAGAGTATTTAGACTCGTGTCCGTGGTGTGATGACACCACTACTACTTACCATGTCACCGCAGGATTTGAGGGACAAAAACTCCCCACATCAAAACATACATCTCTGAAGACGAGTGGGAGAACTGTCTGCTCAGCTCCGACCTGGCGGTTCAGCGAGGACTGATTCTTCAGGTCGGCGCCACGGCAACTTTCCTTGGCATCTTGTACAAAGGAAGCCACTCAGGATCAACTCCTCATCGCCTTTTCTGCACCTCAATAAACGTTTTTCAATCAATATGGCATCACGAAATAAATTTCGTACGAGCCATATCGCGTCGAATTTCTCCTTCGGCATGTTTCTCGTCTGGACAGTAAAGGAAAAAAGAAACCGTCTCTCCTCTGGCGGCACCCAGACAAGTGCGGTAGCTTTGCGCCTTTTCACTTTTAGACCATGAAAGCAGCTCGCTCTGTAGTCAAGTTTTCGAATGTGCTGCTTCACTGGCAGTGCAGCATGAAGGAAGAAAGCTTGGGCGTGTTGGTTCATCGTCACACAAAGCAAAGCGGAAAAAAATTACAAGAGACGAGCGCTTGTCCTGTCGTCACCTCGTCCCTTGTCGTTTTTTTTTTCGCTTTGCTTTGTGTGAGCACGGAGGCACCACGTGTTCTTTCGATTCTACCTTAGTTCGCCTCCGTTTTCTGCCTGGCGGAGCGCCAGAAATGGGCGCTAAAACATTTCACGCTTAAGAACTGTATTCTCATGGCGGTGTAGACAGGTGAGCATTTGATTTCAAGGATTCCGACCTCCCCTCAACTCCAACTAAAATCTTGTGCCCTCACTGACTCTCAAACCAACCAGCTCCGGTTGAAGTATCCTGAGAAGACCGCACCTCGATTTTCCAGTCAGAACTAGTCACTTCGCTCAACCTCACCTGAAACTCGTATTGTGAGATTGAAGTCGGACGCAGTACCCCCAAAGTCCAGCTATGAACCAAAATTCATAGTTAAAATCTGTGTCGAAAATTGTCACCTGGCCAAGTTGATGAAGGCCCCATTCATCATCATCATCATCCTGAGCACCCACTGCAGCTGGGGAAAAGGCTTCTCCCATATCCTGTCAAATAATTTGGTCCTGTGCCAGCTTTATCCATTTGATGCCCGCAAGCGTCCTAATCTCATCCACCCACCTGACTTTCTGGCGTCCCCTTCCCGTGGAATCCACTGAGTCACCTTCTCTGTCGAAGCACATATGCTCTTAATTTCTATTAGAGTGTCAGTAACTCGCGTTTGTTAACTTACCCAATAGGCACGCTTCCTGCCTTATTGTTACACCTACTACTTTAATGTGAAAGCCTCTATAGGCTTATGAGTCTGCGCAGCTGTCTGTCCGCAGAGACTTTCACACCATTCCCATCAAAGAATAACTTGATTTATGAGTAAATATAATGTTTGTATGCGTTAAAGGGTGAAAAAGCATCTCTCTGTAAAAAAATCGTTGACGTGGAGTAATGAATAATTAGAGCCAATAAAGTCAATTCGACGTCGAAATAGCCATGGACGTCGAAATTATGCAAAAAGGGTCAAAACTGTCAAAAAATTTGCAAAAAGGTTGCAAAGTTTTAGATGATAGCGTTACAACTTGGCAATCAGTGAGGCAAGAGCGAAAGATGTATAATAAGTATTAAAAGGAAAAATAAATAAGTAAAGAAAAAAGATGAAATCCAAAACAGAAAAATTAGAGGAGCAAAAAAAGAGAAAAGGCGCGAAAAAGTAAAGTGAAGCAAAATCAGTGAAAAAAGCAAATTAGTGCAAAAAGTCGCAGGGAAGGCTTTTGCTTTACAGCACTTAACAGAGATCTGTCTAACAAATGCTTCGCTCTATATCTGTCGGAGTGGCCCTCAATTTAAGCACCCACATTTCTGCCCCATGTATGGGTACCGGTAACATACCGCCTTTATAATTACACTTTCCTCTTGAAGGGTAGTGATAGCCTGCCACTCAATATGTGATAGTACTTGAAGAATGGGTTCACCCAATCTCATTCTCCTAGTTATTTCCTTTTCGGGATTAGGATCTGCGGCGATTAACTGTCCTTAATAGATGTATTTCCTTAACGCTTCCAGCGCCTCGCTACCTATCGTAAACTGCTGCTCATTTCCGAGGCTGCCATTTTGCTTTCTAGGCCATTCATAATATTTTTAAATTCATCAGTCCAGCTATTCAGCAAGGCCACATTATGAGCAAATCTCAGATTACTGAGCTATTCTTCATTAACCTTATTCCTTACGGTTCCTAGGCCAGTGTGCTAGATATTGCCACATGGTGGTGACAAAGTCGATAACACAAATGAGTCTGTGTTTGCGCTGAAGAAACTGTTTATTGGGCTGACTTGCGCCCGCAAAAAAACTACGCGATTCGGCGGCGGCGATAGCCACAAGCGCGCTCGTCGAACAATGAATGCCCGTCGCACTCGTCAACACGCAAAAGTGGGCAAGCCCCAATTGGGCTTGCTCCCGGCCTTTCTGAATAGTGGCGTTCCTTGGGCTAATGCAGAGCACATTCCTGCATCCAGACCACAAAATTCCCTTTTCGGATATTTGAGGGCAATCCGATCTAAATGGGGGCTTTTTATGGTACACCCCTCACAGATCCGAAATGAGGCCGCCCCCATTAAATCTCTGTGGGACCTACATCGGCCGTAGCGGGGAAAGAAAATTTGGAGGACGCTTAAGCTTCGCCTTCAAGAGTGGAACGCGATAGCGTATTTCCCTTCCTAGCGTTTGAGGTGGCGTTGATTGTAGTAGCGGCGGCAGCCGAGCTGGCCGTATTCGAAGAAACAGTCCAGACCAGGTGCAGGATAAGGAATGACGTTTATTCGTTCTTTGACGCGCTTATATAGCCAGCGCGGTTACTTATCCGCTGCTGCTATCAGTTAGCAAGTGGCGCGTCATGCACACGCGCTATCACATTCTTCCTTCCCCCCAAGATCATTGTCTTTAATCTTTGGTTTCAATGACGGAAATCATGAGAAGTGTACCGGTCAGGTGGTTTTCGGGTGCGCTGACTTCTGCGCAGAGGTGTTCGAGAGTCTGAATGAGTTTCGGCTTGCGTCCGAGGATCCCCGATGTCAGCAGCTGGAGGTAGCGCTTCCTGCTCTTCCAGTGGTGGTGGGTTCCGATTTGTAGCATCTTCGAGAAGGGGAGGTGCAGGCGTGCCCACCTCAGGATGCACCTGCTGGCGTGCGGTGAAGCCATCTTCATCCGTGCTGGGTATCCCCAGGGCAGGCATGTCCACCTCATGAGGCGCCTGTTGGGGTTCAGCGAAGGCCTCCTGATGGCGTGCGGAGTCCTTTGTCCTGGGTAATCTAGGACCCATCGCCTCGGTCTCCAACCCTGCATGTCGGAAACAACTTCGCGAACGCAAATGATCAATATGAACATGCCGGACGACGTTCTGCGTTTCTACAAGGTAGGTCACAGGGCTGATTTGTCATACTATACGCCCTTCCGTCCATGATACCTTCTCTTTCCTGACTGTTTTCACGTATACGAAGTCGCCCTCCCTAAATGAACGGAAAATCGATCTTCGTTGATCAAGCTGCCTTTTTACTACTTCTTGCTTTTTCTCCATGTCATCACGAAACGACGGCTTTAGTAATGAAAGCTTTGTGCACGGCGTTCGCTTCAGGAACATTTCTGCGGGAGACTTGCCTGTGACCGTGTTAGGTGTTGTCCGATACGCCAGCAAGAAGTTAAGTTAAATTGGTTCACAGGAAGGGAAAGGCGCAGTAACTGTCACACTTGCTCTGTGGACACCCGAACCGCGCCGTAAGGGAAGGGAGGAAGGTGGGAATGAAAGTGGAAAGAGAGAAAGAGGAGCCGTAGTGGAGGGCTACGGAGTAATTTCGACCACCTGGGGATCTTTAACGCGCGCTGACATCGCACAGCACACGGACGCCACTTCGTTTCGCCTCCATCCTCTCCCGCAGCGATCTGCTGTTAACTCCCTTGCTGTCGTGGAGGAGCTGCTTGCGAAGGCTCTTCTTGACCGTTTGAACTGCCCTTTCGGCTGCCCCGTTGGACTCCGGATGGTATGGCGGGCTGTACGTGCGTCGGATGCCACATGTATCGAGGAAGTCCTGGAATTCCTGCGATGAAAACTGTGGGCCATTATCAGAAACCAGTTGTTCAGGGAATCCGTAAGCAGCAAACAGACTTCGCAAGCACTCCATGGTCTTTGCGGCGGTAGTGGAGGACATAGGGAACACTTCGAGCCACTTTGAAAACGAGTCGGCACACAGGAGAAATGTCGTTTTTTCAAACTCAAAAAAATCTACATGTACTCGCTGCCAGCAGCGGGCGGGAAGCGGCCATGGCTCGAGTGGAGCACGGGCAACAGTATTTTGCATTGCTTGGCAAATGCTGCAGCGTTTTACAGTTTTTTCGATGTCCGAGTCTAACCCTGGCCACCATAGCAGGCTGCGTGCGAGCATCTTCATGCGTGACGCCCCAGGGTGTTCCTCGTGCAACAGTCCTAACACAGAGTCCTGCAACTTTGTGGGCACAATAACTCTGTTCCCCCACGTGATGCAACCTGCTTCGAGAGATAACTCTGAGCGTTTGCTATAGTACAGCACAAGTTCGGCATCTTGCACTTGTGCTGGCCATCCTTCCAGTGTATATCGGTATACCTTGCTGAGCGTACGGTCATACTTGCTCGCTTTGGCAATATCTTTGGCCGTCAGTGGCATAGTTTGGAAAACGGCTAGTGTATATATCTGATCTACATTGGTTCCCCCTGCAACAGGCAGTCTGGAGAGCGCATCTGCGACTTGCATTTGAGATCCTTTCCGATATCTCAAGTCGTAACGATAAGAAGCCAAGATCAAAGCCCATCTCTGCATTCGAGCCGCCGCCAAAGATGGAACAGGCTTCTGCGAGCCCAAGATGCCTAGCAATGGTTGATGATCAGTGAACGTGAATGTTCGCCCATATAGATAGCGATGAAACTTTTTGAGGCCAAAGATTATCGTTAGCGCTTCTCGCTCGATGTGGGCATAGCCCCTTTCCGCTTGTGATAACGTCCTGGATGCAAAAGCAACAGGTTTTTTCATGTCATTTGGAAGTATGTGAAAAATAACTGCACCGAGCCCATACTGTGATGCGTCGCAGCTCATAGCCAAGGGTTGCTTTGGATCGTAGTAAGATAG
>JAJIZL010046812.1:19802-30574 GCA_023969395.1 Amblyomma maculatum | reverse complement strand
ATGTGTGTGTGTGTGTGTATAAATATACGACCAATCTCACTGCCTGCAGTAGGTGCAGTCTGGCTGAAATTCATTGCAGCAAACGCCTAAACCATCTGAGATCAGCCCTTAGATGACAGACAACCCACACCGGTAAACGACCGCCCATTTAGCAGCAGGGTGTGCTCAGCGCATTACCTTCTAGCCTGTATGAAGGTTGTTGGTTTTCAGGTTGGTAGCAGGTTGTTCTGTTTTCGCCGTTCTAGCATCTTACCCCTTCTCTATATGTCTGCATGGTTCCCATATGTGTCATTTATGGTGCTTTACTTTCCAATCAACCACTGATAATTTTAGTGCGATTCAGCGTCTTTTGCTGGTTTCGTTTTTTTCTCACTTGGTGATCTGTCTTTGCGAAGCTTTCCGCTGCCTTCACACGTTTGTCAGCGGCTATATAAATTTGCGAGTGACTAATACCACTAGCATTATTAACAGTTATTGTAGAGGTTATTCATCCCAGTTAATCTGTCACTCAATGCCCATTATGGTCGCTACGAATTTTCTCATCAGTTTTCAGAAACGGACGCCAGTAAAAACAGAGGAAGGATAAGAAACCAAAGGGTCACAGAAATAATAGTGAACTAACAGCAGAGCTTTGTTGAAGAGCAAGCTCCCTTAGCTAGACAATGAGCGCATGCACGGCGGAGGAAAATAAACAGATACCCTTCTCTACTCTGTGGACCTAAGGCATGACCTCAGAATTTATGTTCAAGCCTCACGCCCACAGAGTAGCCCACAAGGTGAACAAGGTAGCTGTCAACCAACACATAAAAAACGTTGTTTTATATATTTCCTGCAAGCTCTTTGGCTTGCGCGCACGCATCTCGCGAAACGGGTCAAAGAAACCTGCCTGTACTACGCAGCAATAGAACTTTTACACGGAATGTGTGACATGTGTGGTGTATAAGTGTGGCGTATCTCTTAAGAGCGAAAAAAAGGCTTAGACGGGGCCGCTGTATCAATGGTAGGTTGCGCTAATACCGTGCTTTCTCTGGATTCTTCTGACGGGAAAACCTGGCCTCGTCATCGCCGGGATTATGGCTGACATTTTCAGTTCAGCAAAGTCCACATTCTTTGCAGGGATAATAAGCACTAGAAGTTCTGACAGCTTATTTCATCAGAACGCATGGGGGTGACTACATGAACAGAGAGGCGTACGTGCAAGGACAATAATTTTGATTTTTAAGTCAGTTTTGATAAGATTCCTATTTTTTACCACGAAATCACTACTTAACGCCATCAAACCCATCCCAAATTCTAATGTGAAGCACTTGCCGAACTCAGGGAGAAACCAAATACAGGAACGGAGTGGATTTAAACCCAGGAATTTCTCGAGGGATGCAAGTACGAAACCTCGCAGGTATCTTTTTTGTCTATATTGTCTTAAGTTCAGAAAAAAAAAAAAAAAACTAGATACATACTGGTAGAACTTTCAAAAGTGAGCTGAATTAGGGCAACATATCTTATTGCAAAGGTTTTAAAGCTGTCACTTTCTCCAGTACACTGATAAACTAAGGCACACATGACTGAGTTTTCAAAATATCAATTACGTGTCGGACGAAGTGCTCAAAGTACGCTCGTAAAGGTCTGACATGAAGATGAGTTTTCCAAACAGCCGTTCGGCATATCCAGATGCTGCACAAAGCTAAAAGCGTTATTGTATCATACGGAACTCCGTAATGATTCTGTACAGATAGAACCCGAATTGCGTGAGTGTTTAAAGGAAACGCTTTGAGCAAACTTCACTGACATCCCGAAAGAAAAGCCAATCCCAACAATGTACAAACACATTTTCAACAGAGACATTTAATTTGGCGCTAAAGCTGACCGCCACCGTCTACAGCTACCACGCGAGCGTCAGTACGCATGCGTAGATCACCCTGATGAGGACAGGCGGCGAAACATTCCCGTCAAATTCCGGTGGATTCGGTACGCTGGAACCAATCAGTACGTGCGCAGCGGACGGCGGCGCGATAGCGGTAGAAAGTGGCGGTGAACGGTAGCGCTAAACTAAGTTTCTAATAGCGTCCGGCTTTCTGCAGAGAATCCAGTTGACACTCCATGGTACAAAGATTTCCTTTTCCGCCAACCGCGTATTCCATACAGGCATTAGTTTCAAACATTTCAATACATTTTGCTCCGGCCCTCAAGTATATAATGACCTGCACACAGGAAGAGGAAAGACTATTTCAATAACGTCTCTGTAAAATAGTTTTCTGATCGCGTGCCGTTTAAATATTCGCCCCAACGATCACCCCGCGTGTCTTATAGCTACTTCCTCGCGCTGAGCGTTGCATTTCATCGTCTTCACCGAATCCGTCCGTCTACAACCGATCCGAGCAACCGACTAGAGCACATCACTGTTAAAGGGCCACTGTCCAGGGAAGGGTCTTTTAAGCAAAGGAGCCCAGTGCTTCGATCAGGTACCGGAGATAGTCTGTGCAAAATGCTTCAGTGAAACGCGCGCCGCAAAGCAACGAAAATACAAATCAAAGCTCTCTCATGTTCTATTCGGGAAGCCAGCTTCCCCCTTCCCTGCACTGGCCCGTCGAGCCGCAGCTATGACGTATTTGTCGAAAACGACGTTCATTGGTCCGTCTCACTGTCTGAGGGTGAAGGATGGGTGTCTATCGCTCGCTGCGCGCTTTTGCCTCGCCACGGCCAGACTGACAGGCGGAGTGCCGCACCCCACCTCCCGCAAAACGCAGAGGATAGGAACGGGAATTTGTCTTGCGGAGGCTAGACGAAAGGGCAGGAGAGTGAAAAACCTTTCCGAGGGAACGGGAGGAGAGAAACACGACAAAATCGTGTGATTGCGAAGGCTGTAACTGCGTTCTTAGTTTAGTTACTCTTTTCAAAAACATTTTGCGGTCTTTAGTTCTGGGGGCGAATTCTCGCAGTCAGTGGGGAATAAAATATTTTCGACCGGAGGGCGGACAGTGGGCCTTTAAGGTGCGTTAAAGATGAGAGACGGTTTGTCTAATGGACTTGGCTTGCCTCGAAGATTCACTTTGCGGAAATAGAAAATTCAATTTTGGTTTGGTTTGGTTTGGTTTGTGGGGTTTAACGTACCAAAGCGACTCAGGCTATGAGAGACGCGAAAATTCAATTTTGAAACTGAGTTGACTCACGTTTAGAATTGACGTGGGTCAACCCGAGCATTGGGCCGAAGCCCTTACATTGTACTGACCGTCTAAATTTCGACGTTTCGTATAATACTGCATACGTTGGTTGGCGGAGTCAAACCTTTCCTCGAGCTCAATTTTTACGTGATGGCGTATACAGCTCATTCGGTCCAAAAGGTTTCGCTGTCGCCACCGAGTTGAGAAAGACGAAACGGAAAAGCTATGCACGGAAGTATATTCGTATCAAAATTTCCCCGAAACCGTTCTTTGTGCAGCGTTTAGGGCGGTGTTATATCATTTTGCTTCTCCTTTAGAATCCATCTGCTACCCATGGTGGAAGCTAGTTTGCGATTGGAATTCCAACCGGCGACACATGTACCTCTAATTGTATGCGGTTAATTTTAAGTGTTGGTATCCACCGAGATGTGAGACGGATACTTCACTTTCCTTTCTCAAACTAGTTAAGAACGTTCAGCACTGTGCAAAAATCGGCGTCGGTGTCTCAATGGTAAAAGCTCGCAATATAAAAATGCTTTGTTAACAGCTCTATCAGGACTACTCTTAAGGCTGAATGTCCTCCAATTTTTTCCTTCCTTCTGGGTGATCCTGTTGGCTTCGCTGCCCAAACGTTGCTTGTCCTGGGGCCGGCAAAACGTCTTCGACTTCAATAAAGCGGAAGGCATTTTGTGGCTCTACAACGAAGGCAGACAGTGGATGGCGACGTCCTCGTCCCATGAAGAGCGGGATACCCCATTCAGCTCCGACCTTCACCCCATCCCACCCCTACTACTAGCTGTACACACTATGGCACGGTGACAAAAGCGCGTCTCCCTCCCTTTCCTGCTTAGCTTAATTCCCCTGCAGAGGCACCAAACGCTATCTGCTAGTGTGATGTGCGTCACTTGTTGTGGACGTGTCCAGAAACGACTCCAGTTAGACAACGGCTACTCATGAAGGTGGGCCTGCGTTGGAACCGCGATTATGATTACGAGAAGTGAACAATGGACAATCAATACACCGCCAACCTCTGCGAATACCTAAGCGCAACTGGACTTCACTCCTTCTTTTAACTTTCTATCTCCTGCATCCCCTTCCCCCTTTCTCAACTTGTGCTTTGAGGCAAACTTTTCGAAAAAAAAAATATAGTCCGGTCTTCCCTGTGTGGCCATCTCCTGTCCTTGTTTTTTTTTCTAGTGTCCTTTTCTAGCACTATGTACTAACTAGCCCTGATTTCAACTTTCCTTCCTCGTACTGAGTTAGCCCCCCCCCCCCCCCCCAAAAAAAAAAAGAAATTCGCGAGAAAGCGGACAACCCCGGAGAATTCCTGCAGGGAAGCACAGCTACAAGCTGCATAAGCCATGCACTTACACTGAGTGCACTCAGTCCCGTCCCGGGTGGCAGTGTAAGCATCGGCGCACTCGCAAACACCCCTCTTGCAGACTGAGAACTGCGTGAACCAGCGGCATTGACCGTCTTCGATGCAGGGGCCACCAAGAACAGATCCTGGAACAAGCAGATGCACATATTTTAGAAAAAGCTGAAGTGTACACAGGATTAGGCGCTCAGGGTGACCACCCTACTGCAAGTTGCGGAGGTCAGACTGGCACACAAGATTCTGCTCGGCCAAGATTTTATGGTCATACGGAACCATCAGGCTCACCAAAAACTTCGTAGAATTGTTCACTTTGTGACCTCCACGATACGAACGACATCGTCACACATTGTCAGGTGTCCCTCTGTGGGTAGAATAGTCTCGCGACGCTTTATTTCGCTCTGCCCGTTACGCTTTGTGAAAAAGATTCGTGGAGAAAATTTAAGGTCGCGCCCTTAAAGGCTTTCGCTTGGCAACTTTGGCCGCTATATTGTACCAGTTATTTCGAACAATGACACATTACACTATAGACATCCGCAGCAAGGCCGTTCTCGACGAGAAACCCCTGCTTCTTTGTACCCGTCGACAAAGAATGTCCCATGCAGACCTCATCTCTGCAACACTAGAAATAGGCTGACAGCGATAGATCACGTCCTTTCGTTCCTAGGCGAACAATTCTGGCTCTCATCCATGCACTCGATGCAACAGCTGCATCGGTCACTATTTCCAAGCTATCTGCGGTACTGCCTTCGAGTGCTTAGTAACACTAGAAATGCAAGCATCCGAGCTCTTCAAAGTGCGCAGTCGCAAGCTCTTCGTATATGCCTTGAAGAGTCGAAATGTGCATCTAGAATAGCAATTGTAGTCATCCTCCGGGAACATCTATTTAGTGCGCACATTACTGTTGACGAGTGACGCAGCATACATGACATCTCACTCTACTCGTCTGTCATTACCTGGCACTTTTTTTCAGCAATTAGGCCACGTTCTAAAACTTGCCAAGTTTATTGATTCTCATCGTGCCTATCTTCCCTCACAACGTACCCCGGCCTCAGTGTCGCCCACAGTCCTGCAGAGTCTGAATTAATCTCTGGTACTCTTCTATAAAGAAATTACAAACATTACAGTGTACCATTGGTTGACTTCAAAGACATCACGTTAGAACGCCCGTCTTCTAACCACAGTCGCCGCATAAATCTCTACCGAGACGGCTTATTTAACTCGACCACCCGCGGCAAAATCCATTTTCATCGAGGTGAAAATGGCCGACGACAGTTCTTCCACTGGTGTTGCCTGCCGCCCACGAATGGACAGTTTTGCTTATTCTAAAGTAGCCCATAAGGGCCTGCAACAGTGCCTGTAACAATTCGTATCAGAAATCTGAAACATTTATTAAGGCTTAATAACGAAATTTCATGATATTTTCCTTCCGCTGCCAGGACACTACGGTACCACTGAAAACTACTTGGCTGACGTGGCCACCGGATGTGGACGCGTGAAGTGAATATTTTTCTATCAAAAGTTGGTGCAGTGGGCAGGCGACGCAGGAGCAAGCACTTCAACATGGGCGCGTTGATCAACCGTCGCCTCTGTACACTGGACTCTGGATTGCGCCGTTGTCTTCAACCGAACACATCTCGACGCGAATCAACATTGCTGTGCCGTGTATGGCTCGGCGTTGCTCTTACAATTAATACTCCGCATTGCGATGGCCGACAGCCCAGCTTGGGAATTAACTGCATGTGAGAAGACAATTGCGTATCTACTCAGTGGGTGCCCTGTTTTCAGCAACAAGAAGCATGCGCATTTCAGTGCTCTGGACGGCCTCGATCGCCGCCTTCTACTAACGATAGGATCCTCAGACTTGTCACACCGGGCGGCGGCCCTCCGAATCTGCAAGGCGCTGTATCGGTAGCTGAGAGCTTCACGCTTACTTGAAAAGCTGTCCGCACTCCATACCCATTTAGTCCTTCCCTTTTCCACCCCGTTATCTCTCTCACCCAAAGTAGGTTTGTCAACCGGAACACCCGTCCCGATCCTGGCTTCCATCCTCCCCTTTTTTCTTTTCTTCACCACCTCTCCTCTTTGTTCGTTTCCCTTGTAACCTTCGTCCTCTCGGCCGCTGGCAAATGCGCTGAAAACTGCAGCGGGCTTCAGGTACACGACGGCTAATTGTGGACTGCAAATAACAGCTCTCGCCGTAAGATGTCCTGTTACTAAGCGTGCGTGCTCAAGCTTCGCAATTGTTCACCTCGCGATGCACCCACCACTTTCACACCTCCTCAGCGCCGAGTTGTGGATGGGAAAGCCCTCGATGCACTGGCAGGACCAGCCCGTCGCGGTGATCCTCTGCGGGGGCCGGTCCCTGAAGCAGCCCGTGTTGGCGTCCACGCACGCTCCCGGTCCTCGTGAGTCACACGGTTCACCCCAGTGAGCCGCCCGGTAGTCTGTACAAGCCAAAATAATAATAATAATTGGTTCACGGGAAAGGCAAGGCGCAGTATTATTGCGTAAGCAATACTACGCCAGGTTTCAGCCCGTCGCGTAAAACCGGTCGGTAGCCACGTTTGACCGTTAGAGCGACCACAGTTGGTGCCCCTCTTCAAGCCGTCGGGTAAACCCGGTCGGTAGCCACGCCGCGCCGCAGAAGCAGAAGAACAAGGAAGAACAGAGAGAGCTACGTCGGCTTTGCTTACGCAACCTACCGGGTTAACTAAAACTAAACCCCAGCTTATGTTTTTCTGTCACACTTGTTCCGTGGACACCTGAACCGTGCCGTAACGGAAGGGAGATAAAAACATTTTGGTTGGCTGGTTTGTGGGGTTTAACGTTCCAACGCGACTCAGGCTACGAGAGACGCCGTAGTGGGGTGGCAGTTCCTGGCCCTACGGGGCTGGGATGGTAGGTCACCGCCGCTTGCGGCGGGGGCTAGCCAGCCACCGAATTTTCATCTGTTGTAGGCTATTAATGCACCCGCCACCGCTTCGGTGGTGGACGACGGCTATTGTTGCGACGCGCGTCTTTTTCTCCCTCTTTTCCTTTCTTCTCTATTTTTCTCTTCTGTCCGCACGAGGGCGCCCCGCCGGGGTGGTGCAGTGGTAAGACGCCCGACTACTGTGCCGGAGTTCCCGGGATCGAATCCCGGCCTCGGCGGCTGCGTTACGATGGAGGCGAAACGAAGTGGCGTCCGTGTGCTGTGCGATGTCAGTGCACGTTAAAGATCCCCAGGTGGTCGAAATTACTCCGTGGCCCTCCACTACGGCCCCCCTTTCTCTCTATCCACTTTCAATCCCACCTTCATCCCTTCCCTTACGGCGCGGTTCAGGTGTCCACAGAGCAAGTGTGACAGATACTGCGCCTTTCCTTCCTATGAACCAACCAACCGCACGAGGCAGCGGAGGTGGCTCAGCTACAGAGCCAGTAGCAGGCCCGTGCATTTTCTTTTCCTTCTTCCTACAGCCACAACAACAAGACGCCGTAGTGGAGGACTCCAGAAATTTCGACCACCTGGGGTTCTTTACCGTGCACTGACATCGCGCAGCACACGGGCGTCTTGCTTTTCGCCGTCAGCGAAAAGCGGCCGCCGAGGCCAGGATTCAATCCCGCATCCTTGGGAACAGTATTCGAGCGCCGTAACCATCTTTTGGAAGATTTGTCCTGCATTTAGGTGTATTACGCGACGAAGTTGACGGCTCCCGTCGGCAGAACCTCTTGCATATCCTCGTTGCTGTACATGCGCTTTGCTTCTCCCTTAACACGAATTCCTTAATTTTGAACTCTATTATTTCGCACGCACTCAATAGCGTCCGACTTCATTATGATATAGTATACTGCCTGATATAGGTATAAAGCCCCAACTAAGCCCAGTCGTAGAAACGTGCCTGCATCACCTAGGAATAGCGCACCTAACACGGTATCCAAAAGTGCTGGAAGCCTGTTTTTCGAGCCATATCCCGTACAGCAGGGCCCTCAAGCTCATATTGCTACGCGAGTCGCATTTATGTCCCGAAAATTGTCCACAGGTAAAATTGATAAATATTAACTAAATGGTCCCGCTCCCAGAACACGACCTCCCATTCTCCTTGGAGGCGTCGTGTGCTGTGCGATGTCAGCGCACGTTAAAGATCCCCAGGTGGTCGAAATTATTCCGTAGCCCTCCACTACGGCTCCTCTCTCTCTCTTTCCACTTTCATTCCCACCCTCCTCCCTTCCCTTACGGCGCGGTTCGGGTGTCCACAGAGCAAGTGTGACAGTTACTGCGCCTTTCCCTTCCTGTGAACCAATTTAACATTCTCCTTGGAAAAAAGGCGGTGACTCGTGCTGGGTTCTGCTTTATATCGGACAAGCACCACTTCAGGATGGCTCGGAAAGAGCTATAGAAAGCATACAGCGGTTAATAAATACCAAATCAACTTGTCCTCAATATAAAAAATGCACATGGAGAATAAAGAAAGCGGGATTGTTAGGCGATTTAAAAAATGTGGGTTAGGACCTTTGGTAGTTGAGGGGTCAGTGTCTGTTTTCGTTTCCACAAATAACGTGTACCAGCTGGGGACGAGGCCTTTTATTGATTTAGTTAGAAACCAATCCTGGTGGCAAAGCCGACACGTCAAGCTGATATATTCTTTCGCAAGAAAGAATGAAATCTTGTATCCGTCTTGTCTCATCAGACACCTCCACAGGCAGTATGCGACCCGCGAGAAGTCTGTTTGAGACCCCGGCTGCCGATGATGTATTCAAGCACACTCTGGAATAGGGCACCGAGCCAAGACAATGTCCAGGATGCAAAGCATAGCAGTACGCAACTGAGGATGTTTACAATCTTTGCCTTCGTGTACCCGACGTACCGGTTCGAGCAAAAGTAAACGGAGCACGCTATTTCCTTCTAACATTTTTCACGCGTTGCGTAACTGAATCTGGAAAAAACGTCGTGTGTGCGAATTGGTAGGCGACACTCGTGCGCTTTCACTTGGACAAATAATGCTTCCTTATCTATAGTGCAGAAGGCGGGATTTTAATCTGAACGGAAAAACGTGCTTCGTTTACTAATGTCCATACCCGTACACTGCTGGACGTTGAATGCGCGTCGCCTGTGCCCGCAGCTGGCCATTGGTTTAGCACCGCGTAGTATTCGAATATTCTGCTTTGAAGTGTGAGGCTGATATGGCAATCGAATCTACATGAGCCATGTTATTACGAGTAAAACACACTTTACCTATAAGCAATGGAGGTGCATTTGTACTAGCTCAGTTAAGGTAGGGCCTTATATGCATATTGGATTATCTTCAACGAAATTTGCTACCTTACGACTGTATAAGAATGAGTATGTGTGAAATAATCAGGCACCAACCTAGTCTAAAAAAAAACTACAGAACCGCGTTAAAAATACGACAAAATATTCTGTAGTGCTGTCGTAAACCTCACATTTTTCTGTAGTTCTGTAGTTTTTCTGTAGTATATGTCTGTTTTCTGTAGTCCTGTAGCACTTTTCTGATGTAACTACAGAAATTTCTGATGTTACTACAGAACGTTCTGTTGTCAGAAAAGGTTTCCCGTCAAAACCCACATTGAACTTCTGTCCTAACAACAAAAAACTTGCTGTAGTTTTTCCCGACTGGGAAGTTAAAACCTAGAATACAATCTAGAACCAAAGCGCATGTATGCGAAATAGAATCTCCAAGTACAGTCGGCGCACGTGATCCATTAACGTTGTCGCATCAAATTCATAAAGGTGGAGCCTTCGCGTCCCGACACAATTGTTTTACTTTATTTATTATGTCTGATCGCCGCGCTTCGGAAGTTCGCTTATTTAGCAACCTATGCCATTTCCTTTCCACGTCCAACACTTGCAGTCTTAAAACTATGCTCTAAGGCTGCCGTAGCTGTTTCTAAGGATAGCACTTATGCATTTTGTGTTGGTTTTCCTTTATAAAGATGGTAAAAGACTCTAATGTATTATACGCAAACTTTTTCTTTTCTCTGCGCGCGGACCTTCGCTTATTTGACCTTTTTTTAAGCATCAGCAAAGTAACCTTCCTCTATGTTCGTTACACCTTTCTTCAGTTTGCAAGGAAACCCGATAACTGAAGAATAGACTTGAACAGGGTATGTTGCTGGGCGAGTTGGTTATTCATTGTCAGAGAAAGAACGCTAGCAGACGACGGACGAGGAAGAGGACACACACACACATGAGCGCATGATCGTGTGTGTGTGTGTGTGTGTGTGTGTGTGTGTGTGTG
>JAJIZL010046812.1:0-19402 GCA_023969395.1 Amblyomma maculatum | reverse complement strand
GTGTGTGTGTGTGTGTGTGTGTGTGTGTGTGTGTGTGTGTGTGTTCTCCTCTTCCTTGTCCGTCGTCTGCTAGCGTTCTTTCTCTGATGATGAATAGAAGGCTCCCCAAAGCGCGCCAAGCAGAATAACTGGCGAAATCTTCATCCAGCGTTTCAGTTGGTGCCGGTGCAGGCGCAAAGGCGTTTGTGGCCACTCTTTTCCCACCGTTCATCACATCCTTTCAAATTTTAAGGGGCATTATATGATTTATACGTGATTTATTCTCACGCAGACTAAAGCCTTTTTTGGCGCATGCGCTCCGTGTACAGCAAATTTGGTCAGAAAACGTCCATCGCACTGCCAAAGAAGCAAAATCTGTCGTTTCCACAGGGAATTGAACGCCTATTTCTCCGATTCCTAGCAGAGCGCACGAGCCACTATGCCACGCCGGGCTCATGAGAAGCAGATAGTAGTCCTCCTTGTCTGATAATGATAGTAACGATGACAATGACGGTGCGATTACTTCATGATGATAGTAGCAGCGATAGTGATGATCATAGCAGCATTTAAATTGCAGTTAATGATAATGATAACATTAGCGATGACAATGACCGTGCATCTAATTAATAATGGTAATATTGATGGCAGCGATAGTGATGATGATGACGGTATCGATTACAATGACACTGCAGTTAATGAAAACAGTCCTGTAAACTGAATTCCGCCATTTCCGCCCCTAAGCAGATTTAAGCGCACTCTGCAACCTTTTTTTTTTTTTTTTTTTTTTTCTAAGAGTGTACGTACCGGCGAGGCTGAGGTACACGCTGTCTGGTATCACGCGAACCAGGTTCAGGTTATTCAGCCGCGCCGTGGCGTCGCACGTGTATCTGCCAGCGTCGGCAGCCTGTAGGTCACGCACCTCCAGGTAGCTGATGTAGCGTCCTTCAGCGGGCACCTCGAGCCTGCTATGACGTCTGGGGTCGTTGAGTATGCGCGCCCCACCCAGCAGCCAGAAGACCTCGGAAGCCGAGCCGGCGGTGATGTTCAGCTCGCAGCGGAAGTTGACGAAGGTGCCGAAACCCATGGTGATGTTACGCGGCATCATTATCCTGCGTGAGGGAAGACGGTTCGCACCGCCGGCACGGATGAGCAAAAAATTTGTCGGATGATTTATCACACTTCCCAATGCGAAATTTCAGCCCAGCTTATAGACGTCTCGGTGTTGTGTTATAATGAAGTAAAGGATTTCAGAGCGTCATGCATGTAACATGAATGATGGAGCGCAAAAGTAGGAAAAAAAAATGAGTGACGAAGACTAGAGCTTAGAAACAATTAATTGTTTATTGAAAAGGACACAAAAAAGATCACTAGGGGCTTTAGCGACTAAAGTAGTGAAAGGCGAAAGCCCGAGTGCCGCATTCTGCTTCGCAACTGGCACTAATTAGTAATTCACTAATTACTCACTACCTAATTATTTAAGTAGTCAATAAACATGCACATAATTATATATTAATTAGTTATTAAATTCCTGATTTATTAATCATCAATTCGTAATTAATTGAATGATTAGTCATTAATTCGTAATTTGTCATTGATCGACATCTGGCCATATAAGGCATGCATTCGCGCATACTGTAGTGGTGCTCTGTGATTGCTCGAGGCCTCTATGACGTCATTCCGCCTCGGCCAATCAGAGCCCCCTCAAAAGCGGGACACATTTATTCACGACAGCATGAACCATTAAAGGCTTTCGCCTTAATATATTGGCGTACAGTGTTGAGACGTGATTCTGTACCAATAAATGCCTTGGAGTATAGACACATAAGGTAAGGTGACTCAAATGAAGCGATAGAAAATATTTAATAAATAAATTATACGACAAGCGGCATAAATGCCGTGAGGTTGGTTAGTTAGATATATTAGGTATTATGGCACAAAAGTGACCAAAGCTGTGCTGCGCCAAACGTAAGGTTAAGTAAAGCCATTAAGGAAAGTTGAGAGAACAAACTTAAAAAACACTTAGCTGACCGTAAAAATATTGCAACATACTTGAGAACATTTCTAGGAGGCGTAAATTTCAGTTTCTATTGCAGGAGCTTGCGGCTACTCCCCAAGTACGATGTATGTTCAAAAAAAATTTTTATAATTTCATTTTTCTACATTTCTTTCTATGCCATTCATTTCAGTTGATTCACCTTATAGTAATGTATTTTATCGCTTTTATGGCCGACTACAATAGCTGGCTCGGATTAGCGCTGCCTCTTTACGCCTCCATTTCTACTTTGTATATTTCCTTCATTAAAGGATCAGTTGCCATTAAGCGTTTGTCTTCGCACTGTTGGTCATTTCCTGCGTTGGCGCTTCATCTTTCAGCTAACAGGTGTCAACTAGCCCAGCAGAAAGTCCTGCATGTATGCGTGCTCGTCCTTTTAAATTTTTATATTATAGTGCGGGGAGTCGGTTTCTCGGTGACGCAGTGAAGCAGTGAAAAAGCGCGCAGAGCAGTAATTGTTAGTAGAAACGAACAAGGAATTTAATGAAGACGACGAGACAACGCAGGCCTCGCGGGACTGGCATGGTGGATTTTAGGCTGCGGAGACAGTATGGCGGTCTAGAGCAGGAGCTGCCGAAGCTGATCTGTTCAGGCCGAGGTGGGCTCCAATCACGCCGCAACTTTTAAGTATTTCATTTTTATGCGCCAGTCACGAGGTGTGTGACGTCACTTCCCGAGCGAGCTACGCTTCGCGTTCACTCTTTTTAATCTCCCCCTGTCTTCCTCGCTCACTCTGCCGGTTACGGGGCCGTTGCGCCGCTCAATTGCCCACAAAGGAGCGCTTAAGAGCAGCGCTCGAATGACAACTGATATTGAAGAGTACTAGAATCTTCATAGGGTTGCCTGGGACATGTGGTATACAAAGAATGCTGCAAAAAAAGAAGCGCGTTTGAATTCCAAAAGCCAGTTTATTTTCCGTTATCAACCTGCTTCCTTGGAAAGCGTTATGTTCGGATAGCTTTAGGTGAGCCCCACCAAGTGTGCAATCAAATGCTAGGCTAAAATTATACTCTGCTGGAGTTAAAGAAACTTCCACACTGGCTTACAAATTTGAGTTTATGCGCAGGCGGTTGAAACCAGGCGGCGAAGTTGTTGATGGCCCGATGGCGATATCATTGGCGTTGAGGATGGAGTCTTTGTGCATTTCTAATGCGATATCACAAGCCTCATAAAAAGGTACCACTGGTCATCATTTCCCTCATTGGTTAGAAGAAACCGAAAAGTGATGACACCGGACCGGATACCTTTCGCTGCACAGAAGAGACGTAACCGCGCCGGAAATACGTATACATTTTGATAACTCTTCATTGCGTTCACGTCGCTGCACCAATACATCCTAGGGCAAGCATTTAATTATCAGCGAGGTAATTATGACGGTGATATAACTTGATTCGCCCATACTACAGCTGTAAATGAGAGAAAAGCTACAGCTAGCTCTTGGAGTCATCAATCCTTACGCAGGATTGCTTACACAAGCAATGCTTCAAATTCTGAACATAGCTTTCAGACTATCATGAATATCATTAGGCATACAGGTACAACTTTTCCACATGGAACGTGCCTGCTTGGCTTAACGATACATATCCAAGGAAGCAATATTCAAACGAAGGAAAAAACAAAATAACAATAAAAAGTCACAGAATTAAGGTATCTCTCAGGGAACGTCTAGTCTATCAGAAGCGTCAACTTGTAACAAGGCACTTCGTGTGTTTGTTTTTTCCTAGTTACAAGCCAGCGCGTTCTAACTTTTACGATGACATTATGCCAACTGGCCCCAGTAGTCTCTCTTGTAACTTTAATGTCTAGACTGTTTCCTGAATCTTGTCGCAATTAGTGGAGTTTTTTGCTCGACGTTCTAGGCTTTCTAAACCCTCGGACGACACGCGATGCATGTCGAGAAACTTTAAATTGGAATATTTTCACCAGACCGCCTTCACCGTTTCAAAAGAACCAACATATTGTTCTAACGAAATTCCATAGTCATAGGAGACTAATTTGGGTCGTCGTACTGTTTAAACGCATTTCCGAAGCCTAGATCCTTCTGTGCATCTTGAGCCATTACTATTCCAAGAATTCTCTTATAAACTTAGTTCATTATATTTTCGACCCGGTGATGGAAACACACTCCAAGGGTTTCTTGAATAGCGTTCCGGCCAGTGTGGTTTCTCGTGAAAACTCGATACCAAAGTCTAAAACTCTGGATTGGGATAACGTCAAAAAAGAATCCCATCATTTCCACATGATGAAAACTTTTATTTCACTACGTTACTCTTTTTCAACTGACACCTACCCCCACCATGTGTTCATACGCCAATACCGTGCCAGAATCCCGATTATTTTCACATCTGTGGCGATTTTGACCTGCAGGCTATACCCCTCTAGTTCAGCACATGGCATGTGACCTTTGACAGTCCATACAGCCGCTTTAGATGTTGTAACAATGGCAAATTATTCGCACATGACGACTGATGTTTTTCACTCGCACGTGCAATATCCTATCCAAAAACATTTTGGATCTGCCCTGTCTCAGTGAAAATCGTTGAACCGACACCTCCACAGAACCTCAGCCATCATCACCCCCATCATCATCAGCCGGACTACATTCACTGCAGAGCAAATCTCTCCCCATTATCCCTGCAAATAACCTGGTCCTGTGTCAGCTGCATACACTTGATTCACCCAAACTTTTTAATCTCATCCCCGCACCTAATTTCCAGTCGCCCCTTGCAATGTAAGAGCTTGCCTATCCCTCGAATCAAGTATCTCGCCTTTAAAAATTATCGGCTATCTTCTTCGTCTAGCCTCTGTACACATGGCACATACAGTTTAATTACCCTCCATTGGCGTTACATGCCCTTTCTATGCCCATTTTGTCTTCTTCATTTCGACTAGAATATTATCAATTAAGGCTTGTTCCACGACTCCCTTTGCCCCTTTGCACGCTTTTTTTTTCTTAGGACTATACCGATCAGTGTATAGAGATAAAACTTACCCTTCTTTATCATTACAATTACCTAATTGATGCACCAGTCGCGTGGAGATGATCCTAACGAAAGGTACTGATGAAACACTTGTGAAAAAATGATGCATCAGATAACCTTCTTACACTGAGTACCTTCGCATTAATCTCATAGATTCGAGGCGAAGTGGATATTGAAAAGCCAGTCATCTAGCAATTTTATGGCGTTCAAATAACATGCTTTCCATGATTGTACACACAAGGTCAGACCGTGGAGTGTAAGGAAGGCTAACGGCCGGTTTATTGTATAAAAACGAAAGAATTATGTAGATTTATTTATATTGCCAGCGTTCTACACAATAATGGGCAATCCCAAAGCATCTCAGAGAAAATGGCATTAGGTCCAAGGGGTATAAAGCATTTACCATGTGAAAGGAATGTTTGTGAAGTATAGATGAAAGAGATTCTTTTCTTTTTTAATTTTGTTTTACGCTAATGAAACCGCTGCAATTCAGCTCGCCTAGAAATATAGTTATGTACTAAGAAGAGGGGCCGCTGCTGTTCACAATGAGGATTTGGTCACGTGCAGAGAAGAAAGCGAATTTTGTTCGCTCACGTCTATTCACTTTTAAAATCGGTAGTACATGTAAGAGGAACAACGCTTGATACTGCCACAAGTATTATGCACTTATGTGCTGGCAAACCGCCGAATTTTCGCTTCGTTTTTCTCTTTTATATATCTTCGTGCCAGTGACAGCGTCCTTTGAGTTTCTCCTCTACTTCTCGTTTCTTCTCTCTCCCGCCCATCTCCTTTCTAGTTTCTTCCTTTCTTGGCCGCCCCAATCGCGGACTTGGGATGGAATTCAGCTTTGCGACGGTTCTGGATGTGGTCTGTATAACGGCTCACGTAATAATAACCAGCGGACAGCAGCTTTCCTTGTCGTTCGCGCACACCCGTCATTGGTGCGGTGCCGGGCTCACGACAGATATTACCGCCAACAGTAGTGCTGCAAGCGTTCATTTCCCTTCTTCTTTGATATAACGCTACTAGTTATGTGTCTAAAGCTCTCCATCACTTGACGCGTAGCTGCAAATTGGAAGAGAAACTGCTCGGTGAGAATGAGCTCAGCCAAGATTGCAAAGGCGTACCACTGAAGACAATAACCAAATGAAAAGCGACAACGAGTGAATTTCGCCGCGGCCGCTGTCGCATTGTGCAACGTGTAATGTGGAGTACCTAAAGGCGTCGCGGTTTGGAGGCAGACGTCGGCGTAAACAATACCAGGTTGCTTTAGTCGCGAGGTAGCAAGGCCTATAAGTGCGACTGCAATGGCTCCGGTGACGATACATTAAAGTTAAGGGGATGGTTAGAGAGAGAGAGAGAGAGAAACAAAAGAATAGAGAGGTAGGGCGGTTAACTTGAGCTTCCCCTTAAGAGTAGATCTACTCTCAGGCTTTCGTGTCGCGACACGACAGCCCCTTTGCAAATTGGTTTGTGGGAAAGGAAAGGCGAAGTGTCTCACACTTCTCGGAGAACACCTGACCCGCAGCTTTTAAGGCAAAAGACACCGCCTCAACTACGGACTTCTATGCCGATAATTTTCCTCCCGACAAAACCCGAGCCGAAACTATAGGGTACGGCGACGGCATTAGGACCGAACGGGCTGTATACGCTCGCGCATAGTAGGCGGACCTCGAACTTACGGAACTGTCGTCTCAGACAAAGTTTGTTCTAAGAGGGCTCCGCCGGAGTGAGAGTGCAGCAAGTGTATAGAAGCATCAGTGCGCCGCTTTCGCGCCGTAGCAGCTCAGCCGCAGGCTCAAGGAGGCTATTTAACTAGGTTGTTGTCTAGTTTAGCTTTTTTCTTTCATGAGGGCAATTGGCGATGACGAATGTTTCTTGCACGTCTGGGAGAGATAGTCGTTGCAATTTTTCAATTTGATCTCTGTCTACAGCTGTTCTTGCTTTGAAAATCGGTCAGAGTTTTAGGTCGAGAGAGGTCGCAAGGTCTTCATAGTTCCGACATCATGGTTTACGATCGCCGTTCGTTGATGTTGGGAACGCGAGAACAGGCAGTGTCTATCCTGCCCTCTTTTTTGCCTATCTGGACGAAGCTTAGATAATGCTTTCTCTGGCGACATTGTTGTCTCATGCGGAAGAGTACGCGGTGGCGGCGATAGCAGAAGTGAACTCGACGGACGCCGGGGCCACAATGCCTACTGCTCTCGACTTCCTCCTACCTGAAGAAATAGCTGCGACTCCGCGATAACGCGCCAGGCACACCGGAATCGATCTCGTGATATCATACCTCGCATACGTGATGATGAAGAAAGGATAGATAAAAACAGCGGGGCTTATGAGTAAGAGTAAAGAAAAAAACAAAAAGCGAACTCACGTTGGGTAGAGGAGAACTGTGTCTGAGCCTTTTGAGTTGGAGGCCATCCATAGCAGTCCTACCAATACCGGAAGGTTCAAGTGCTCTTGTCGCATCCTGGGAAAACATCATACCGTTAAACAATATCAGAAGTCCTGTTTCTGAGACGTGCCATCTTTCGTTCGCTGTCCTATAGATGACTCCACAGTGCTACTTTGTTTCGTGAGGGAAGCGTTTATATGTTCTGTGGGGTAGCGACAATATAAATAAATATTTTGTTGTATACACCAATCTTGCGCAGAAACAGTTATCAAGGATGATCAGCGATGCAGGCATGAAGTAAATGTAGGCTATCCACTTCAGTTGCCAATCACGGTGTGTTCCGTGCAAATTCACACACAAAAAAAAAACATTACAATGGAATAACCAAACACATAACGAGACTTGATCCTAATGACCAGAGCTGGCATAATGCCCTCTCAACAGAAGAGAATTTGACCACCATAGAGTAGTACTTGGCCACCACCTCCTTTATGAATAATGCCGGCCCTCGCCCCTAGAAGCTGTATAGAAACTGAACATGGCTTAAGTCAGGCCTGTAACGCATCCGAGGGCACTAAGAATATCTGGCTCCGGACTGGTTGCTTTTGGAAAGTTAACTTGTCAAAGATTAATGCTAGAGCCCTAGCCAGTATAATCAGAATAGCAATTCTGCTCGAGCAACTAGGCGGTATTATATGGTACTTCACAGGGTTTAGTGAGATGAAAACACGAGTGATTTCGAGTGATTTCGAGTGATTTCGAAGCGGAAGAAGACAAGATGCAGGCAAGCAAATTGACAGTAGGAGACTAAGTCATAGGTTATAGGCGCAGCAAATGGAGTGCACTATTCATTCAATAAATACTGCTGGCAAGCTTGATCGTAAGGCAGGACCTATTATAATCCATTGCAAGACATAATTGTAGCAAATCGAGGTCATTTTATTACAGGGAAACACCTAAAAGAAACAAATATAGGGACACATAAGCTCCGCCTTTAAGGGTATATATGACGCGATAGCGTAGACTACCATCCCACATATACAGCCCTGCTTTACCCAAACGGTATGAGTGTACCTGCATGGCATGGAGTAATGTGAAGCAAGCATCCTGGCAGGCTGATTCTGATATCCCTCTCCCATATGAAAGGAGAGACCCGAATTGGCAGCTCCTGCCAAACATAACGTCAGGCAATCCTACGCCCAATCATCAGTGCGGGGCCATGCCAGCTGTGAGCTACCGCCTTCCAGCCGCCATGCTTTTTATTATTCGCTCACAAAGATGATGCCGGATTTCCGGTGAAGGAGGCTTTTAACGCTATCACGTTATTAATACAATTTATAATCAGCACTTGTTTGCATATCCATGCTTGATAAAAGTAGTAAAGAACGCGCGGTAATATTTATTAAATAATAACAGCCGTTAAAAATCCGACAAAGCCTGCTTCACCGCCTCCTCTGGAATCTCGTTCCGCTCAGCGGTAGTCCTCGATAAAAATGAAACCTGGAAATTATTTGTTCGGCATTGAGTGGTTTAATCGTCTGTGCTGTGCTTGGGCCGAGAGGATTGCGCGGTATTTTATTGCGTGTACATCTACAAATGAATTCTCACTTGATCATCAACATCATTGAAGACCTTTTGACACAGTGAAACTTGCACTGAAATTCTAATGTACCAAGACGGGAATGGTTATAAAAGTCTAATAAGGACACCTGCCTGAAATATGGTAGATTGCACAGTTGTCAAAGTCAAGTGCTTTTCGGATCATAAATAATCTCTTTCGCAAAACGCAGTACCAGGAGTGTACATGAAAGGGATTAAAATGAAACAGACCTCGCAACGTGCGCACATCCTGAAATAGCGTAGGCTGTGGAGCTGCTATGTAAGGTCAGATGCTGCGGCCATTTTGGATGGGGACGTCTCGAATTGCCTTAGATTAAAACCTCCCCAAGTTAGAAGAAAGGAAGCGAGCTAGAGGCAATGAGGAAAGCAGAAATGTTGATGATCTCTTCTCAGCACCGATGTTTAGTTTTAACAGATAGCTATGATGACAATAATGATAATATAACCGATAAATATAATAGTAGTAAGAACCTTTATTCCCCTCGTAGCAAATAGAAATGACGTAGGATTAGAGAAAAAAGCGAATACGCTTAACAGAGTTCTCACCACCTCTGAGGTAACGACTTGAGCGAGGATCCCATGGGCGCGCTTTATGTCACCAACCCACAAACAGTGAAAACTGAAAATTAAACTTTGGGCGACTCTTAAGCTCTGCCTTTAAAGATTAATGTTAATGGCTCCCGTCTGCTGATATCCTTGCGGATCCTCATTCGCGTAGAAGCACAAAGAACATGCATGCACCGCTCACCAATCAATGCTGGAAATTATTTGTTCGGCACTGAAGGGCTTAATGACCTTGCTGTGTTTGGGTCGGGAGGATTGCGCACTATTTTATTGCGTGTACATCTACGAATGAATTTTCACTGAAACTAACCTAAGAAAAGAAAACTCGATATTTTTCTGTCTGCAGCGTCACGTCGCACAACATTAACACATGGGCAGCATTTTCTTAATCACATGTTTAGGCAGTCCGCTTATGCACTGATCGCTTAATTAAAGAATATCGTAATGAGCGTAATTAAGTAGTATCTATTGTGCACGCCATTTTACCACTCGTCGCTTCGGCGGGTTGAAACGGCTGACGTCACAGCTGTTATAGCAGCTGTAATACGACTGAAAATCTCGACCCCACGACTGTTTCTGTAACTTGAACCCACGACGCTCTCAAGCACTCAAACGCACACAATTTCATGGATTCGAACCGTAGACTTTAGCCGTGGTTCTAACCAAAGAACTGAGGACTAGAACCTTTTACCATACTTTGGGACTTGAACCCTGTATAGTCGGACACAACTTAAGCCTTCCGTAACCGCAACACACACTTCTTTCGTGATAGAAAACAGACCGCTTTAAAAGCTTCTCTGGTTAAATAGATAAAAAAGTAAGTATCAAACCAAATTGTAAGGTCATGAGTTTTGATGCATCTGGCTTGTATAATATGGTCAAATTTCTTAAAACTAGCTTCGTTTGCTATTCATCGGAGCAATACACACGCTCTTAGCGCCGCCCATAGTTCGGCAACAGCTGTTTTCTTTAAGTTATATTCTACTATACATTCTCTCTCAAAAACAATTCTCGCAATTACGTCACACTTACGTCACAAAGCTTCCGGTACCACTGCACGCGGAAACCTTCCTTGACGTGTTATGGGGACAAGAAATCGTCTCATGACCCACTAAGTATTTCGCCTTGACAAACAGTTGTAAAATTCGGCTTGTGCTGTATCTGCTGTTTTCAAAGTAGCACACACATTTGGCCAAATACATCAAAACTGTGAACAACCGAAAAGCAAATGTGTTGGGGCCTTCCCTTATTCTAGACTCCTCAGTTGCCTATGCAAATCTGCTCTCTATGATTAACAAGCTGAGCCGCAAAACTCAGGTATATCAGTTTATAGCTTCATTCATTCGTTAAACTCAACAAAACTTTCAAATCTTTATATCTGCAGCTAGATGACGTGCATTTCTTGTGTCATAGAAAGGCACGCTTCCAGAACGCCAGCTTAAAAGCTTGCCTTGTTGTTCCCGGGCGGTACTGTCCTGCCCGGCATCACTCCTGGTCCCGTTGGTGCACGGACAGTGGCGGCACACCCCTCACCGTCGACAGAACCTTCGTCGCCAATTCTGTGTTGGATGAAAGAAGACATGATAACGCTGCAAGGCGGCGAAGAGTTTTTCTAACGAGCACAGAGCTTCTTAAAACCAAACTTTATAATGGCATTGCTACTTGCGATCACCTAATCAGATTGAATCGGTATAGCACATTTTAAAAGGAGCATTTCGGAGCGACTGAAGTTCACTCATGAATTGCCTATTTTCAAAGAGAGATCTCTCATTGAAAATGCAGCTGACACAATGGGTTACTTAAGAGGATATCACCACCAACCACTGCATGCTTCTCAAAGGTACTTTTCCGCGAGCTGTTTCTCGAGACGCCGCAACACATTTTCACGCGCGGAGGTTAAGGAGTCCATTCTCCGAGTCGCGGGACGAACATTTTAGACCAGGTTGGCCAGAAACAGTCCGCACATTTATTTTTACAAAGAATTAAAACGGAATGGAGCTCTTCTCATGGTAGCTTAGGAAATGTCACCCCGAATTCAACTCGGCTTAACCTGATTAAGACTTGCGAAAGTATTGTTTAGCATGATTTGACATGGCGTTGCTTGGTGGTTTAGGATTGTAAAACTGACACAGATTTTGAGAAAAACTTAAACATATTTTTACACGGCGTACAAAAGAAGATGCATATGTCATCGGTTCTAATCCATATCTCAAACTTAAAGAACAGAACAGCAGGGAAGCACACAGAAGGAAGGATGGACACAGAAGCTGTATATTTCTGTGTGTTTTCCTGTGTTTCCGTGCTGTTCTCAGCTCCCGGCGCCTTGCACTTGTACACTCCTTATCGCAAAATAGCCCCCAACGTGACTAGCAGACACATGCTAATTGAAAATCGATATCGCATGCTAGCACCTTGCACGGTGTGTAAATGACAGTTGTGTCAAACTTTTGATGCGAAAGGGAGATATCTTCCGCCAGACGAAAGTCCGTTAGTGATGTCCTACGAGCAAATAGTGCGCGAGAGGCGATATCGAGAGCAATCCTGCCAGAGGACTATCTGGTTTGGTTTGGTTTGGCTTGGTTCAATTTGGAGATATTTAACCTCCCAAAGCGGCTCACGCTATGAGACACATCGAAGTGGGGAGCTTCGGAAATTTCGGCCAACGAGGGTTTTTTAACGTGCACTGACATCGCACAGCATACGCCGCCTTGCTTTTCGCATCCATCAAAAAGCGGCCACCGCGACCGGAAAATGATCCCGCATCCTTGGGTACAACAGTAGGGTGTCCTAACCACTGCATAAACGCGGCGGGGTGCCAAAGGGGTGTGTGTTATACTGCCTCGTCCACTTCTAGCTATAACATGGTCGCTGCTTCAAAGCGTCATTGCGTCCGACCCGACTATGCAATAAAGCTAAGTGGCAGACCATGTGAAGCAGCACGTCTGGCTCCCTATGTGCTTGCATCGCTTTGCATTGATATGCGCATGCGTCGGACACAATGTTGTTTTGAAAGGAGCGGCCGTGTTATAGCTAGAAGTGGATGACCCTGTACATGCTGTCGTTCTACAAGCCGAATCGGCGGTTTGAAAACGACTTGCGATACTGCTGTCACAGCAACCAGCGAGGCACAGGCAAGATTTTTGCACGGCTCCGACCATTGTATGAGTGCCATTGCATTAAACTAATTGTACTGCCTGCAAAGTTGACCAGCCATCTCCACCTTCATAAACATAATAATTATTTTGCATTCGATGTAATTCATTAGTGCTGCCTGCATTGACCAGGGATGATGGCTGGGTGACTTTGGAGTTGCGCTGTTGACACAAGCCCGCGGGATAAAATTAATTTTGCAGAGTTTCGATGAGGGCGAACTGTAGAAACGCCCGCATGCTGTGCGATGTCAGCGCACCCGAAGTGGCCTAAATAAATAACCCGCAGCCCACGACTACCGAGTTTCAAACAGTAAGTGGAATTTGACAATAATGATAGTTCTTTTTTTTTTTTTTCATTTTTCACTCTCATGTTCTTTGCTGCGTCGAAGTGAGGTGATTCATCAACGTATCCGTCCGCCAGACATTCATTAAATGGCTTCTCAATTGATATTCGAGAGTGAGGGGGATTAATACCCTCCGAGAACCACGCACTCCTAGGCCATGCAGACACGATCGTTCGGTTTGGTTAGAGCGGGGCTATGTATTTTTCTCAGATGCTTTTGACATAATGTAAACTCTTTGTCAAAAGTTTAGAGCCCAAGGGGTCTACTTCTGAGCCGTATTATGTGGCTCGTAATGCATTCCCAGGTTTCGAAACTTGCTGAAGGCCAGAAGATTTTCGTCATACCCTCTCCTATAACTAGGAGAGGGTAGGATAATCAAGAAGAAGAAATGGGCATGGGCAGAACATGTAGCGCGAAGAAAGGATAACCGATGGTCGCTTAGGGCAACAAACTGGATTCCAAGGGAAGGAAATCGTAGCAGGGGGCGGCAAAAAATTAGGTGGGCGGATAAGGGCAAGACGTTCGCAGGGGTCAGGTGGATGCAGCTCGCACAGGACCGGGTTAATTGGAGGACTATGGGAGAGGCCTTCACCCTGCAGTGGGTATAGTCAGGCTGAGGATGATGATGATGATGATGCTGCTCTGAAATACCATGGATATAAATTCATTTATATCCAAGTCATGGATATAAATCCCCATTTTAACCAAGCCTTACGAACGTACCTGCTAGTGCTGGAGCAGAAAGTCTAACTCGGGATTCAAAATTATTGGGTTCAAAGACGATACCCGAGTTGGCAACTCCTGCCAACTTGTCTATGTCATGAGTTACAATGATATCACAAAGTTCGATGACCACGAAAGGTTGTTTCCATACTTGTCGTGGTCTCGGTTGCTTGAATGATGTCAGACCAACTTGGCCAGAAGAACGCTCTAAATGAGTTCATCGGCAGCTCAGTGGGTAATTTTCATTGTTTCTTTCGTGATACAACGTTCGTTGTGTCTTTCGTTGCCACTATCTTTCCGAGGCCGAGCACTGGGAGTCTGTACCAGACACAATATCCTTCCTCGTGAATTTACGGTATTCTTAGGCTGCATTCCACCTCGCAAAACCATGGAGTTCGGTTTCGTAAAATTGTACGCTCTCGGACTGGTCTTCACCAGTCCTTCAATACCAGTTTATGGCCGTGAAACATCTTTGTTACTCTATATAATATATTGTTACGTTGCCCAAAGCAGCCGCACGGTGGCGTTGGAATCAATTAGGGGGCATGTTTTAAGGTACGGCAGAGCGCGATGTGTGATTGCGGCGTTTTCTTTTGCGGTGTTTTACCTAGTGCAATCTCAAATTATGCGACTGCGCGTGTCTTTGTTCTGTGAACGATCCCGTCAACTTGTCTGAAGAGTTGATGATGCGGCTACAGGAGAAACGACGAAAAAATGTTTTTTTCATTCTCTGTAGTGTCACATCAAAACTACGATGAAAGCGTAGACGCGCCATCTCCCGGAAAGAAGTTGGTGACTCCTTATTAGGTTCCTCAAACGTTCGTGTTCGCGAGAGATATTTTGACACTTAGGACATCATCCAGTATGACCAGTTCGTAGCGAACGGAGAACGTATGTCGTCCAGGAGTAGCTGAGGCTTAGTCGAATCCACCGGCACACAGCTTCATCACTCCGTGACGCTAAGTGGCACCTGAATTGTGGTTGCTGCTGCTTTTGGCATCTTACTTCGAAAGGTGTCTTACCAACTTTAAACTGAGCCCGTCCGTGAGGGCCATACATCCTCTCTTCGACAATCGCCAATTAATCCCTTTTCTGCTATTGCGGCTACCAAGTATACATTTCTTTGAGGGCGCAAATCAGCCCAATAAATTTTCTTCTTGAAAACCTTTAGCTGTATTCCATCACAACTTCGCCACAGTACGCGAATAATTGTTTTTTCTGTATAAGGTATTCGCTTGTTTGTTTTTCACATACACACCGCCGATTGTGGCGGCGGTTCAAGTTGGAGAAAATAATATAATATGGTAAAGAGCAAGTCACAGAGCTGCAATGCAGTAGACATCAAAAACCTTTACGATAAAATGCCATGGAGAAGATTGCGTGTATTCTTGCGAGTCGTGAACCGAGAGCTGTGCATGACATGTACGTTTCTAAATGTTTATCGCTTGGCCACAGATGTAAATCACTATTAAAAGAAATAAACTGTGAAATTTAATGCGCCACATGTGAGTTTTAGAGCTTTTCTCGGCGCTCTTTGCTTGAATCCAGAAAGTAGCGATGACTACCCTTGGAATTTTTTTCCGTTACAAGGCGTTAGCTTCCACAGGAATGCCAGCCGCGGGTGTCATTGCTTGGCTGCTCACGTGGCCTTGCACTCGTTTGACTCGATGTACTTCCCAGTTCTGGCTGGCACCTGTCTCTCACGAGTTAGTGAAATCGAGAAGAGTGCTGCGCGGCCGCGCGGCCCCGTCAGTGACGCCGTCACGAGCGCCAGGTATTGTGTCGCGAGAACCTTCGAACAGCTAGAGAATGCGCGGCGACGCCAGGCTCGGCGGCAGCGGCCGGAAAAAAAGCGAGCACCAAATGTTGAACTGCTACGTGCCGCGCCCATGCGAGTGTACGTCGTGAGCAAAAGGGGTATACAACACTCAGCCGGTGGCGGAGCTCGAAAAAACTACATGCCAACTTCATCTGGAAACAGCTACGGAAAATCGAGACAATAATGGCAATGCCCCATTTGCGTCACATGCCTGTGTCACTGTCGCTGTCCCTTACGCTGACGCTAGATGACATTTCGATTCAGTTTTTTCGAGCTCTGCCATTTGCCGAGTGTTGTATACCACTTTTGCTCACGACTGTACATAGCCGCCATAGCTCAGCATGTGATAATTTCTGCTGGGCAGCGAATACCCCAGACGTTCAGGGGGACCAATGGGACCCTCTTTCTAACATAGGGTATGCGTCATGCTGATTTCGTATCGCTGGTTTTCTTCTTTAGTGCGTTGGCACTGTGGGGCTTCCACTCCAGCGAAGAGCTACATTAAGTCCTCCTCACGAGCCTTCCTACGGTAGGTGGTGGTTGGCGGGTGACAAAGCCTGGCACTGATTGGTTGGCGGGTTGTGTGATTTCACGAGATCATGTGACACGGCCGAGTTGAAAGAGGTGCAGCTTGTGCTACAGTTTAGAATGAGAGTCGACCCCACCGAGATATTTGGAACCTCGATCGAATCAGACGCAAGCGATGCAGGCGCGATCATGAAACTTGGTTAACGAGCTGAATTATATCTTTGTCGCTCCTAACAAATAGGACAGCATAAATATATATGTCAGCGAGATGAGCCAGCCTTTCGTGCCTAAAATTTCATCCTTTATTTATTATCCTGCCACACATTTGCAACCATAAAAACAGGAAGCGGCAGGGTTAATAGGTGCTTATCAAGCCTTGTAATGCAGATTTATGACATCAAAAGAGTGGTAAGAAGCACAGGTATAAAATATTACATTACATATTCTAGATCACAAGGTTCTGGTCTTGATTATTGTGAATAGGAGATAAACAAGATGAACAACAAAAATGTAAAGCTTTGAAAGGTTATACTTTGGCTTGCAGAGCGAACAAAAGTAAATACTTCTTAGAGATCACCTTTAGTTGCGAGGGAACTGCGAAATATTCTAAGGCACTGGCATGAACACTTGATAGAGATGGTTTTGTCTTCCTGTACACTATAAACAAAATATTTTTTGGTAAAGTTTGTCCTCTGCTGCCATAGAGTGTTTAAGACTGCCAAGGAAAACCAATTACCACAATAAAGTGCACAAAACTGGAAAAAGCCTGAGAAAGGATTTTTTTGGTATATTTACTGCTGTGAAGTTTAAATTGAGTTTATTAGGGAATCCAAAATGAAGTTTTAAGCACGTACAGCGTAAGGTCCCATGGTACTACAAGAGTGAAGGTAGGACCTCTCATGAAAATAAACTTCGATAAGCAACTAAATAGAAATGCACACAACTTATATCACTAAGCAACCCAGATAAGAAGTAACTAGATACATATTGTAATGTGAGTTACAGCAAGACGGCGGAAAGTATTCAAACGATGTCAAAAAACTTCCTTAATGAACCTGACTGCCTTTGAAAAACTGAGGTTGTCCAGAATTTGAGCATATATGCGATATATACAGGAATAAAACATTATGCATAACTGGAAATTAACGCGAAATATGGGATAGCCACAACTTACTTTTACCTCACCAATTTGGTTTCCGTACAAGATTCTCCATTAAGCTTGCTCTCTTGTCTTTTACTGACAAAATTAAGGATGCCAATGACGACGGTCTTATCGTTGGAGCAGTATCTATAGATCTAACCAAAGCTTTTGATACAATTAACCACTGAATACATCTGCTCAAACTACCATTCTTAGGAATTCGTGGTCCACCTTCCGATCTTTCTCTCTAAGTGATCACAAATTGTTCAAGTAAATAGCAACATGTAATCTGCAAAGTCCGTAACCATGGAGTTCCTCAAGGATCTATTCTGGGGCCGTTACTTTTTCTTATTTTAGCATCTGAAGAAACTGCCCATATTAGAACAAAGCCTTAACGCTGATCTCGATAACAATTTTGTAGTGCAAAATTAACCTTCCACATATTAATCCTGCAAAAAACAAGTTCGTTATTTTTTATTCACCTCAGACTGCGCTTCCCGGATCGCCATCGCTGCGTCTTAACGATCACGCTCTACTGCCTACGGACAAAGCCACTTTTTTCGGTGTAGCTCTAGATCAAGATATGAAATTTGATCCGCATGCTCATATCTTTCTCAAAAAAATTTCTTTGGCCTTCATACAATTTTCAAAACCCGCCACAATTCTCGACCCCATAATATCGTACTATGTATTATGTTCATATACATAGTCATCTCTCCTACTGCTTATCTTCCTGGGGTAACACATATGCACATTTAGATAACTTTCAGCACCTTCAAACAAAAGCAGTTAGATTACTGAAATTTATCCCATTATTCTGCCCTTCAGCTCCACTTTACTGCCAGCTAGATATCTTGCCTTCCCGCCTACTGTTTTATTTCAAGCTTTGGGTCATCATATACCGATCAACAACTCGCAATGTTACGGCTGAAACTTTTTCAACAGAAATAACACCAGATTTTATGACCGCAACAATTTTCATCCTCCAAAGCCTCGAGCAACAATGGCGAATTTACCACTAGATTTGCCGGCATATCATTGTAGCACTTTGCCTGTCGAAATTAAAGCATCTGCTCTACATACATTCCGGATTCGTATTAAGCAACAGTACATGAATATATTGATTGATGCTAATGTACTAATCAATGTACTATTTATTCACTTCGTTTGGCTCATTTGTTTGCTACTGCAAATTTAATATTTTTATTATTGTAATATGTGACCACTGTTTTCTGTAATTTGCATTAAATGGTATGTTCTTAGTGTTAGGAGATCCCTCCCCTCCCTCCCCCAAGGAAGCTTTTACTTTGGGGCCCCCTAGTGTAACCATGTAACCAACTTTACTGTATGCTTTATGAAAAAAAAAGCAAGACAACCTGAAGCCTGGAACAATCAAGATTAGCGCTATAACGCACATGTCCGTGTGGTGCTGTCGGCGCCGCGTAAGTTGGCCAAATTCTGCAGACACAATTGCTCACTTTTTTAGCAGAGCGCGGTGTAAGACATTCCGCTTCCTTGTGGCCGTTATGCACAGCTCAAACCGATGCATTTGATTCATCGGGTGATCGATTAATGATCACATGAGGAAGCATGCTACATCGATGAGGTCGTTAGCTCCCAAGAACAAAAAATAGAGAAGGCAAAATCATTCCTCGGTGCTGGGATTGCCGACATGGCAATGGTGTTCGCGGCCAAGGCAACGATATGTGTAAAACGTGCGTACTTTCACACAGTGGTCGTTTGAGACAACGCACTGAGCCATTGCAGACGCCAGCCTCTAAGAACCTCAGCCTGCATTGCAGATACTTCCAGGAAGCTTAACGCAAAGCAAATCTTCATGGCCGCAAGACACTAAAGAAAAATTGGGATCAACTCACGCGCGAAATTACCGAAGCATTTGCAATAAGCAAGAGGCATTGATTGTGTAAGTGCTGCTTCGGTAGCTTCCTGACCTATCTCGAGAGATCGATTCCATGGCTTCTTCCGCCGCGGCATGTCTTCGCCTGCCTGTTTCGTGTTCTTATTGTTTTAGTGTTAAAGTAGTTGATTGCTCGGTATAAGTAGTTGTGTGTGTGTGTGTGTGTGTGTGTGTGTGTGTGTGTG
>JAJIZL010046806.1:46538-66498 GCA_023969395.1 Amblyomma maculatum | reverse complement strand
ACTAGATGCGTAAGCTGATTGCAAACTTTAACGGTCGTAGATACCTTGGCCTGATTGGTTGACTCATGGATATGAAGTCCGAGTACTGAAATCTACGACAGCGAGATTGTACCAGTAGATTACATGGAGTTTCGCAAGGATCGCGATAGAAAGAGGGGTGGAGTGGCTCTGACCTTCTAATCATCTCATAAACTTTTTGAAATCCCTGATATTCTGGACGGAGAGAACCTATTTTGCAAAGTTTATATTTACCAGGTCAGATATCTTCTAGGTGCCCCATGTATATACCTCCTAACTCTTCTGTTCTAACTAATGCAAGAGGGTATCTGGAACTACATTTAAAACAAGGAGATAGATTAATGCTAGCAGGAGGTTTTAATCTACCGAACATGAATTGTGGCTCATTTTCGTCATCTTCAAGCAGTGTTAATGAAAATGAAATGTTAGATATTGCCTTCACTTTTGACCTGTTGCTAGTTGTAAACAGTTTCACTAGAATTCAATGGCATTCAAAATTGATCCTTGATTGGTTTTTTCTAGGTGGATCGATAAAAGATGACATCACATGCGACGTTCCGAGTGGTGTCTCTGATCGCGAAGCAGTCCTGTTATCTCTAAACGGTTTACATTCCAGTATTTGCAACAACATCCAGGTATATGTAATTTTTTCTAGGGCGGACGGTGAATCACTAATTGATCTCCTGGCATTCCACTCCGACACATTCCGAACAACTGATATTTATTTGCACAGCACGTGGCTCATGTTCAAAGATAGTTTTTAAATGCATCCAACAGTTTTTACAACCATTGCTAAAAAAACACATTGTAATCTTTGGAATAATCGGGTATGTTACGTTTACAGCTGCAGCTTCAAAGGCTGAAAAAGAAGTCACAAACATTCTTGTTGCAATAATTTAAAAGCTCTAATAAAAAATGTAACCCAGAAACTAGAAGCTAAAATGCATCATTATAAAGACAAATATTAAAACACGGTACTTCCTTTATCTCCCGATAAATTCTGGTGACTTGTGACTCCAAGTTCTTGGTCTCCCACTGTATTTTTAGTAGACGTTTTGGATGTGTGTTAGAATGGTCGGGTCTGTTCGATTTTCAATAATCAATTTAAAACAGTTTTTGCCAAAGATAATGTCCACCTTTCAAAATTTTCATGTCTTTACCTGTAATCGTGATTTGGTGATTACTAAGGCTGGTGTTTGCAACATCCTACTGAAACTTGGTGGAAAATATTCTCCTAGACCTGATGACATACCTAATGCCTTTTTGAAACGCTACGCGGAATGGTGCTCTAAATTTTTCCATGTCCTCTAGGACAAGTCTCTGAATAATTTTCAATACCGAACCACTGGCGACTGCCCGAATCAAATCGATGCACAAAATAGGCGAAAAGTAACGGTTATAAAGTTTCTAGCCTATTTCACTAACCTCAACATCCCGCAAAAATCTCGAACACATAATTGACGGGCCTTTAATCGCTTTTCTTGAGGATGCAGTCATTTCAAAAGCACAGCACCGGTTCAGAAAGGATTACTCTAAAAATACTCAGTTTAAACTACGCATGATTTTCCCAAAACTATAAATGAGCGGAAACAGACCAACGTACGTTTTATGGATTTTTCGAAGGATTTTGATAAAGTATCACACAATAATTCAGTTCCCAAATTGAAGTCATCTATAAAAAATAGGAAACTAATGCTTGGATCTCTGCTTCCTAAAACACCGACACCAATTTGTTTCACTAATAATACATCTTTTGATACCGTAGCTCTTGATTTTGGTGTTCTCCAGAGGTCCGTGCTAAGCCCTCTACTGTCCTTACTTTCATAAATGACATTGTTGGTAATATTTATTTTCATGTAAATTTTATGCAAGTGACTGTGAGCTGCAACAATATTAAACTGTCCTGACTAACTTATATTAAATACCTTATTTTTAAAAGTAATACCACAGTGAGGAGAGTGGGAAACGACATCTAACTATCAGAGATACTATGAATATGAACCTCCCAGAAAGCAAGTCCCCTTCCGTTTCCGTACCGGGCTAACGACATCACTCTTTAGGAAGTTGTGGATTACAAATACCTCGGTTTCTGAATTACTAATAACTTATGATGGACAAAAGACGTCGTTTGAATATGCCGTCATAATCAACGACCCGTTAACCGCATAGAATATCGACAAACCGGAACGCATCCAACAGAAAATACCAAGATTGATCTTGAACAATGCCTGTAGTGGTTCATTAAAATCAATTGCTTCAACTGTGTGGTTTCTTGTCAATAGTGAGAGGCATCGCAATTGTAGGTCGAAGTTTTTTCAGTTAATAACAGGAAATTACAAAACTGACACGTTCGGTATTTTCTCGTTCTCGACAGGATACGAAACGACAACACGAAAAAATAATAGCACCTCAAACCTCAGGAGTTAATTTTTCTATGTACTCTTCCCACAAATCATAGTTGACTGGCATAAACTGACTAACGTCGCAGTCACGCAGAAATCTTTAGGATCATTTGAAGAGCAGCTGAAAAAAAAATGCACCAATATAGTTCTGTCTTTCTCTACGTTCAATTATGTGTATGTACACACCCTGCTATGGTCTTATCAAAGATCGCAGTATGCATAAATAATTAAATAAAGTAAGCCTAGGCTCCCTAGGCTTACTTTATTTAATGCTTTAGTGCTTATTTCCGCGCTAAAAATACTGATGTTGTTTACATTAGGCTCTTGGATTAGGTGGGGTGGCTCTGCCAGTTCTTTTCGGCACGTGGCGATTTTATGCTTTAGTGTTTCATAATCTGCCTTGTCTCCTGAGAGAGTTTACCTGTACCATGTCGAACTGTCGCATGGCCTACTTCATTTGCGCTCTCACTATTGACGTCTGGTATAGCGTTCAACATTATAACAATAGTGTCGTGATCTTTCGATAAAGCCACAATTCGATTATACACAGTTGAAGCCAAGGTCTTGAATATATTCATTTACCTTTCTACAGCTACCTCTGAATCGTATCGTTGAAACTAGAATGAAAGAGCACAGAACAAGGCTTGAAAGGGAGCCTAAGCTGGCAAACCAAACCAACGTTTCGACAAAGGGACTTTTCTTCGCCTAGATGAAGGCAAGTCTCCTTGTTTAAACTTTGGCTCGGCATGTGAACTGAGGCTCCCCCTCAGCCATCGTTCAGTGCTCTCATGCTCTGCAGCCATCGTTCTGTCGTTAACCCTGGATCTTGCTAAGAAGTTTATTCTATTTCATCTTAACGTGGAGGCTAAGTAAATTCTTCACATTATTATAGCCAGTGCGTTGCTCTTCAATGAGCATTTGCCTATGCTGCACGAGGCCAGTGTGAGCGCAAAAAATGAAGCCTCATTCTTTACATTCACCTTTGGGGCTTCCCGCGCCCAATACCAGTTTGCCATTTAGCGAACGAAGATAGTTATTTTGAAAGTAATTTTGTTTTTGTTTTCTGTTTATCATATTGCCATCAAGCCTTTTCCGGCTGCATTGGAACGCAAGCTGCTCATGAGAACAATTTTGTTTTCAGCCTTTGCTGATTATATCTCGCCACTGGAGCTTTTTACTGCGTGGTTAAAATGACTGCATATGGCTTCGTTGTCACGTAAAACCTTCCATTTGTGCATCCTAATAAGAGAAAAAGCGATAAATTCCACTCTCTTGAGATTACTGTGACTTGCCTTAATACTGCCACCTAAATTGCTATTGATGAAAAATACAGCTTTCTGTATCTTCCTATGTCTCGTAACGTTACAAGGAGTCACTAAAAAGCCAAGTGTGAAGACGTAGCTTTATCGAGCTATCCACCGGGTTCGTGCGCAGCACTCCGAAAAGGCGGCTGGAGTGATAACAGGAGAATGTACAATCGACATGACCCGGGATTTCCGGGGTCCGCGGTAGCTACGAACAACGCTCGTTATAGCTGTGGCACGTGTTGGGGTTCTTCTATATATAGGTGCCATACCGAGCAACTCAGATCTTTAATAGCAGCTAAAATTTGCAATTCCCTCGTCTAGCATAATAATGACATAACTGCAAGCGTGCGCAACCTGCGGATTGACATGTTAAATAACTTCTGAAGAGTTCCTTCAGATAATGCACTCATCATGAAACACTCAAGCCAAGATATTCATCCCCAATATCCTTCCGGTTGTCCACGAGCACAGTGTAGGGAGCACAACATTTCGCAACGCTATTACACTTCGTAGTTCTGTACTCATCGAAATGCTACAAGCCACCTTTTACGCTACCTTGTCAGGCTGAATCAACCTCCTGTACATGCCGGCCACCCATTTTATGAAAAGCGTCGAGGCCTAACAAATACGTCTCGTAATGAGTGCACTGCACCATCCCCGGTGCATCTACAGTAGGAAATACTGCTATTTTCTTCAACATTACCCGCGCAAAGACAAGGACATCCGTTGTTTCTTCTGAGGCATTATGTCTGCAATCCCGGAAATGACGCAGCGAGATCTACGTTGCCACGCTGCATACTCATCTTGTTTTTCATCGAAGTAATCTTAACAGTAGTGTGAAAGCCTCTTGTCGCAAGGCCGCTGTCATGCAATCACGGTGCTGGAAAAATCACGCAGTCCTGGTAGGGGAACTGAAGTAGTCAACATTTGAAGGGGTAGCTGACGGACGGCGATAGCCGGCCACGTCAAGTGCGCAATGAAGGCAGAGGTGGCAGAATTGAGTTCCACCTTTCAGGGTATTACGCGACAGCGGTTCCTCGTTCACATGCAGGTACTCAGCATCAAAGAGCAGTGGAAGTTGGATTCCTATTCCACCTTCCACCTCAAATGGGTTACCTGAAAGGCAGCTCCTTCCAACTTTCGGATATTAGTTGTCTCGTTAAGTTGCACGAGTCCTCAGTCATGTCAGCTGCTAGCTTCTAACCCCTGATTTTGCACTGACAATGTCAACGCCGGATTTTCTTGGTAGCTATCCTTAATCCCAGCGCGTTACAAAACATCACATACTACAATATAAAGTCAAAATGACGTCATTGGCTGGTATTATGCCATTGATGGGATCACGCTCTGATCGCAAATCTGTCAAAGCCATATTCTGCTACAGACAACACCGCGTGTCTCTATAAGATCCTATGGCTTCGATATAGGACACGGCAGCCGAGAAGTATCTAAAATCACTACAACCTGGCTCAGTATCTTTTTCTATTGAAATTCACCCCTCATTTCACAGCTATATCTACAGCTGGAGACTACCTCATCAACTTCTCAGGGCAGGGTATACACAGTGACAGTGGACGTACGTACGCACGACACCCTGAGCTTTCAAGTGTTTCCCGGACATCTCGGAACGAGATTTAAACGTTGATCTTTGACTGAACACCAAGAGATCAACATTAGTCGAATGCCTACCCTGGAAATTGTTGCTGCCAATAGCGCAAAGTTATTCACTTCGAATGAAAGGGACCTCTTGTCCCCATTCGAGAATCCTGGCGCGACAAGGCAGCTACGGATAGACAGAGCAATCGAAATTGCAAGAGGCAGTGCCCCAGGTTATTCAAGGCACGACGCTTCATCACGGTCCCTAAATGGTAGCATTTACAAACTATAATCATAGCATTTAATAGTTATCATTACATTCTGCGAGAGAATGATTAAGGTCAGCAATAAATCAACGCGCTCAGACGTGAGATTCACTTTCTCCAAAAAACAACGCGAACAAACGGGGACGAAAGAAAGAAACCACAGGAACAAGTGCTTACTCTCAACGAAAGTTTAATCACAGGAAACACGCTTAATTAAGGAAACAGAAAACAATAAAACACCAAAACAAGAACGCACGTGTTACTATGTGATATCCAGATATGCAACCTCACAATCACGCAGGAGCAGGGGTGGTTTGGTGACACACAATCTTTCTTTCTTTACCATATTATACGCCTCGATGATTTCCCTGGTCAACTGGTCGGGGTGTTTGTACAAATGTCAGTAAAATGCAAGGACGGAAAACAGGATTGATACTCTCGGCAATGATCAACTAGATTAGTGACGCGAGTAGATTCTAATGAGTTGAGATGTTATTTGAGTCGTGCGTTAATACATCGTCCCGTTTGCTAAATGTGCATGACCACCGGACAGGGGGATTTTATAAACTACCCCGATGGAGCACGGCACAAATTTTTTATCGTGTTTAACACCACAAGACGCTACAGATTTATTAGAATTGCGGGACTTATTTTCTACCTCTGAACAGAACACAACAAAAGACAACATCAACTTCATACCTATGGGCCACATTTTTAAGACCATGAGAAAGGCGATGTACATAGGGAAGGACTGCAAACTTCTTTCATTTCTGTTCTTTCTTTGAAAACGGCAGCAATGCCGGTGATTCAAGCTTCTTAATTATTTTATTGCAACCCAAAGTTATAAGCTCAACTAGATAACCTGCTTCCCTAAGTCTCTTAGCTTGATTATCGAAACTGTTTTATAGCATGGTGACAGGATTTTGACAACGCAGATGACAATGATGAAACGACAATTCCACATTTTACTACCTTACAATAACGCAATTTATAGTTCAGCAGCGGTTTATTGCCCGTGGTGCGTAATTCCAACACAGATTCCACAAAGGGCACATGTGTTGGAATTACGCACCACGGGCCAATAAACCGCTATTCCTGAAAACATAGAAATGTATATAAATCATTGCTCAAGGCAGCAGAATCAAACGATAACAAGAAAATTGTCACAGAGAGCATTGTAGAGAAATCGTTACCATATATATGCAAAGTGGAAAAGCAAATTTAAAAATAAATCTTAGCCAAGGCGAAAAGTGACTTAATATATTGAAGTATGTTACCGCAGACGTCAGAAGGGAAAACAATAATCAAGATTAGTAAAAGGCCACCTCGCGGGCGGACTCGAAAACAACATCTATCACGGTGACAAGAAACGCAAATGACGACCTGACGGGTGAAAATGGAAAACAACATCAATCACTGTGACGGGAAGGTTTCGAATTCAAACCTCGTATGACGTGCGACTGAAACCTTCACTAGCAGAGTTAAACACCAAGAAACGCGAACACGCCCAATTGGGACAAACATAAAAGGCCAAAACTTGATTTGAACTTGTTATAACCCCGCATGAGAAAACAACCTGAACAAACGCTGTTTATGTGCCCTTCCATTTCATAGAGGAAATGCAAAACAAAGGGCGTGCTGACATATCGGTTACTTCTTTTCGTAGTGAAGTGCTTACACGAGAGCCCTTTCGGTCTTGTCGCGTGATCTGAACTTTGTGTTTTCAAAACAACTTATCCAAGGAGCTTTCATTTTACTCTTATCGCTACCTTGAGACTCAACCTGACCGCAATTGAAGCAACTCAGATTGGGAACCGTACCCTAGCTGTGAAGCCTGTCTTTTATGGTGAGGATGCGACACTCAATGCGCGCCATTTAAAATCCCTCCCCGCGTGCGTGAAACTAGAGCAATGTGCTTTTTTCCACTTTTGGTTCGGCGCTTACTCCTGAAGGATACCAGCTGCGACTCAGAAAAACGAAGCACCTCACATAGCATAGAAACGGCCATTTCTCTGCAATCTTCGTCTGTAAACATGTTCTCTAACTGCGCAAATATGCAAGCCGAAGAAGCAGAAAAAGCAAAGAGAAGCAGCGACGCTGGTGCACTGTTCTCCATACTTCGGGGTAGCCTTTTGTTCCAAGCAGTGAGGATAATACAAAAAGCCGCCTAACATAATCTAGCTGAGATAACAATTTACGACGCCACACTAGGCAGAATTCGATTAGACGAGGCATGCTGCAGCGCCCATTCTCGCGGCCGAGAAAAAGTTGGGTGCGCAGGACAAGCTGCCTCACTTTATCAAAATTAGCTGCAAAGAAGGGCGTTAAGCTCTGCTACGACCAAAGATGTTGAGCGCGCTTCACATGCTACGCGCCAAAGCTTCTACCAAAGTACTTTTTTTCTCTGTCTTTCAGCGGCAAGGGCGTCGCAGATTCCACGGCATCTTTATGCCGTACGGTTCGTAGTCACCTACACAAATAGACGACTCCTTGCGAGAAAATCAGGTCTAGGATGGTGACAAGATCAATAAGGTGACGACCCAAGGTAGCGAGCCGACAGGATGACGCAAAAGATAGCGCTTGGCTCTTACCTAGGTATATCTTGCACCATATAGGAGACCGGACTCAGCGTACCGATGCGAGAATGCCACAAGACTGTATCACGAAATAGCAGGGTAACATTGTCCGCATATGCTACGATTTTAAAATTGCGGTGCCCGTCAGCGGCAGCCCGGGGATTAATCCTGTTACCAGTACGTGGCGTAATAATGTATTTGTTGCAAGGCAGATTTAAACAGGTGATCGGGGACAGCCCTGCGTAACACTCCGAGTGACTGGAAACCTCGGCGTTTCAACACCTTTAAACAAGTCCGCTGATGTTTTTAACTGGTCAGCAACGTAGTAAGGCCATCGGGGAAAATTATAGCTTTCGAGGACCTCGAAGAGATAGACATGTTCCAGCCCGTCAAACGTCTTCTGTTGATCAAACCAATTATTATTCTACTTTTCTCACGACTGTTGGTGTAGTCTATGATTTCGGATAAGGTTCAGCAGAGTAAGTGGAGTAAACATGGTATGACCCTGCAGTAAAAAAAACATTTTTGTTTGCAAATTAGTTCTGGTCAGATCCAGTCGACGCGAGCTAAAAGAGTGCTGTGAAGATCTTCAACCGACACTGCGTAGCGTAATAGGATGCCAAACTGATATATTGCCTTAGTCCGAGTCAACGTTTGGAAGCATCATTATATGTTCGCGACCAAACGAGCGCGCGATATACTCAGATGCTGACTGTGGCATTCAATGTCGTTACTGAAGCTTGCTGGATGTGAAGCCAAACCGCTCTGCCGCCCGTCTGCCGCAAGAATTTACCCCTGCTCAATACTTTCCGTAATTACATATCTGTGATCAGCCTCATCATGGACTGCGCGTCTTCATCATGAAGGTACGGGAGACTGAACGAAACAATCAACCCGCTGAAAGTTCTCTGCCTGTTCTCGGCAAAACAACCCAGGGAATGAACACATTCCAGAACATGCGCTCTATATCTTTCCGTCCAAAGCGTTCACCATCGTACTCTTTCAGCACTGATGCGACATGTGTCGAAGCTCTCCATGTGGCCCCTGCACCTGCGAAACGTATGGTTTGGTGAAAAGTTATTGACGAGCCGCCAAAGCTACAGCCGTAAGTGATTGTTGACATAAGGCACGGTTAGTATTCGGCTTGGAATTAGACTTGTGTTTCTAACCTCCTAAAATAACAATACGGGTACACCCTTGTGTCCGCGGCCAAGAACGAATGTACAGTCTTGGTCAAAAGTCCTGAAGCCAAAGAATTTTCACATTAGCCGCACAATGACACCGTAAGGCCATCATTGAAGATCACATGGCATTTAAAATCTGAAGGAATGATTTCTTATCACAACAAGAAACTCCGTTATAGCATTTCCCAGCCCTTTATTTTTTAACGACGCCATGCCACTCCACACTTCTTAGCGACTCCTACCCGCTAGGCTGGAATTTCGGATCCTACAATCTACCCTGTAACTGCATATTTCACGGCTATAGTACCCAAGAATCTTTCAAACAGGGACTCTTAAAGGCACTAAATATTGCTACGGTCCCCGGGCCGGCAGGGTAGGGAAAGATGAAGTTAGCGCGATGGTCTGACACGTGACCTGCGTCCTTAGGGAGGTCTAGCACGCGACTATATGTCTACCGCCACTAAATATCCCTCCGGAACATATATGCGGTCAATAATACTGCTACTCAGCCTGCCCTGTGTAGTGGCTGAAAACTCATCATGGTGCATACGACACCACACATCAACTAAATTGTACTGCAGTGCTGAGAATGCGCCTGAACTCTCTTAGATTATGCAGGAATTATCTGGGACCCTTTCACATTAACCAACATTCATAAACTAGAGCGAATAAAGCATGAGATAGTTAGGTTTTTGTTTAACTCATACGGCCGTGCATCTGTCAGTGAGCTCGTGAAACGCAGCGGATTACCCCCTGTTAGTGAGCACAATCGTGTCTGTCGATTAAAGTTTTTATTTCAGCTTATAAAAGGTCACTATAATATTGTCACGCACTTCTCGCGGTCCTTATTGAAGGAAAAGGAGGGTAGGCGGAATAGGCAGAAGAGGACGAGGAAGCTGAGACTGTCCGCGGTGGTGTGCTACCAATCTAGAGCGCATCGCACATCTGTGTAAATAAACTTCGTAACAAGTGTGGTGGAGTTTGCGGGCTACATATCACCACGGAACCTCTCCTACTTCGCCGAAGCAGAAGGATTGCTGGGCTACCCCTCCCTACGGATGGAGATGGCGCAAGCAGATGGTTCAATGCAGCACACGCCAGCAGCTCAACCGAACACCGGACAGCCTTATCGGGAACCCGGGCACTTCTATGGCAAGCCCGGGGAAGACGTGGATGACTGGCTCACCCACTACAATCGGGTGAGCAAATACAACCGCTGGGATGCGAATACCAAGTTGGCGGATGCGGTATTTTGTCTTGAAGAAACTGCGCTAACATGGTTTGACAATCATGAAGCATCCCTTACCACCTGGGATCGCTTCATAGAAGAAATGAGAGCGGGATTTGGCGATGCCGATGTTCGAAAAAAGAGCGCCGAACAGACTCTGGTTCAGCGAGCGCAAGTACCGGGGGAGACCTTCACAACTTATATAGAAGAAGTCCTCAAAATTTGGTGCTCGGATGACTGAGGAAGACAGAGTGGGTCACCTCCTCAAAGGAATCGCGCAAGACGCGTACAACTTTCTTATCTGCAAGGACGATTTGAGTACCACCGCTGATGTAACACGACACTGCCGCACGTTTGAATGTTTGAAGCGACGCCGTATCGTTCCGAAGTTTGGTCGGTTGCCTAATGTAACAACTGTCGCCAGTGTGGATGTGTCGGAAACGACAAGCATGACAGATACAATTCGACAAATCGTCCGCGAGGAGCTTCGGAGGCATCAAGATATTGGGGGCAACGTCAGACCCTACCGTAGCACCTCTTCGTCAGACAATAGCCCATCGTCTACCTGTTATGCTCCCTCTGTTACGTCTCCTTCGGACACCCGATGCTGTGCTGCTCATCGCCCGAACACCCAGCCGCTCATCATCAACGCCTACAACAGCGAGCTCTCTCGTCCTCCTCGTCGACTACATCCAGAAAAAGAAGCGTTTAATCCAAGCGACGATGAGCCTTATTCATCGAATGAATGTGAGCCGCCAGTGTGTTATGCCTGTGGAATGATCGGCCACATTTAGCGTTTTTGCCTCAACCGCCGTCAGTACCAGCAGTATCGCCGACAGTGGGTAAACTCCCGTACAAGGTTTCCTGCTGACACTGATGATTCATATAGAAGAACACCTGGCCGGAGTAAGTACAGAGCAACAGCTAGCCGACAAGAACGCAGAATGCCGCTGAACCGAAACGAATCACCGGCCTCAGACCGTAGCCTGACACCACCATCTCGGCGCCTACGACGCTCCCCTTCTCCCCGACGACGGTCGCCACCTCCGGGAAACTAGTGAGTGCTGCGATGGAGGTGAGGTCGCATATGATTCTAGCTTACCGATGCCTCTGCCCATTTTGATGTTAAAGAACCGAAATGAAGTGTTTTTGGACGGTGTACGTGCTATGGCATTGTTGGACACAGGTGCAACCATTTCTATTATACGTCTCGCTTTTAAAAACTGCCTTGGTCGTAAACTTATGTTTGTTTAGGATAGGGCGACAACATTGTGTGGTGCTAACCCGCTTGGAGTCTGTTCCGTGAATCTTGTTATCGCCGGCCACACATTCCGAGCTGAATTCGCTGTACTTGCTCGATCAACACATGACGTAATTCTTGGACTCGATTTGCTAGAACAATGTGGGGCCACTCTCGACTTTCGCAGCGGAGACCTTTCTGTGAGCACTCGAATTGAGTCTGCTTTTAGTGAAACTTCGCGGACCAATCCTAGCACGCTTTCGGTTTCGGACGACATAGTCATGCCTGCAATGCCAGCAGAGTTTATAGAAGTTGTTAGTTCAAGCTGTGCCAGTGATGCGTTCGACGCTGTGGTTGAACCACACACCCTCAAATGCGCGAAGAAAAGTATTCTGATTCCCCGCTGCGTCATCTCAGTCATTCAGTCATGAATGGCCATTCTTTTTTGTGGACGACTAACTGCTCTAAAAAAGAATGGCCATTCATGACTGAATGACTGAGATGACGCAGCGGGGAATCAGTGTGGACGACTAACTGCTCTAAAGGTGCAGCGGTGGCTTAACAGTAGAGCATCCGCCTCGCATGCAAGAGGACCGGGGTTCAAATCCCGGTGCCGCGCAATTCTCCACCGGATGAGAAAAAAAAATCCGCGTGTCGATGGAATTGCATATACAGGTTTGGGGTGCGACCTGATGCCGGTGAACACCTCCGGCAACGCACTCCCTCACCAGAACAGGAGTTGGCCACCCTGGTGCAGTAATTGGCCGCAACCTCCTATGATAAGCTCCATAAAACCCCAGCCCTCAGTCACCAGCGGCTGCGGAACAACTGACCACGGCGGCGGTCAGACCTGTGACGCAGCAGGGGGTGCTAAGAAAGCCTGGCTCCGCTGGACAGGCCGCCATTGGAAACTGGCCCTGGCAACGTTTAATGCTAGAACCCTAGCTAGTGAAGCTAGTTTAGCAGTGCTGTTAGAGGAACTAGAGAGCATGAAATGGGATGTCATAGGGCTTAGTGAGGTTAGGAGGCCGAATGAGGCATATACTGTACTGCAGGATGGGCATGTACTGTGTTATCGAGGTTTACCAGAGAGGCGACAACTAGGAGTAGGTTTCCTTGTCAATAAGTATATAGCGGGTAATATAGATGAATTCTACAGTATTAATGAGAGGGTTGCAGGCATCGTAATTAGGCTTAATAAGCGGTATAAACTGAAGGTTGTACAGGCCTATGCACCTACATGTAGTTATGATGACCAGGCAGTTGAAAGCTTCTATGAAGATGTAGAATCGGCAATGCGAAAAGTAAAGACGCAGTATACAGTACTAATGGGCGACTTCAATGCCAAGGTAGGGAAAAAACAGGCAGGAGACAAGGCAGTAGGTGACTATGGCATTGGTTCTAGGAATAGCAGGGGGGAGTTACTAGTTGAGTTTGCAGAGCGCAATAACTTACGAATCATGAATACCTTCTTCAGCAAACGGAAGAACCGGAAATGGACATGGAAAAGTCCTAACGGAGAGACTAAAATGAAATCGACTTCATAATGTGTTCAACCCCCGCCATTGTGCAGGATGTAGAGGTAATCGGGAAAGTTCGATGTAGTGACCACAGGATGGTGAGGTCCCGAATTAACCTACATCTGAAGAAGGAACGCAATAGATTAGTAAGAAAGAAACCCATCAACGAATTATCGGTGAGGGGGAGGGCAGAAGAGTTCAGGATCTCGCTACAGAATAGGTATTCAGCTCTAACTGAGGATGGCGACATTACCCTAGAGGCAAGGAACAATAATTTCAGAGATATCATTACTGAGTGCGCGGTAGAAGTAGGCGGTAGGATAGTTAGAGAGGATACCGGTAAGCTGTCTAAGGAGACGAAAGATTTGATTAAGAAACGCCAGAGTATGAAAGCTTGCAATCCAACAGACCAGATCGAATTGGCCGAGATATCAAAGCAAATCAATAAGCGCAAGGTGGCCGATATAAGGAAGTATAACATGGAGAAAATTGAGCATGCTGTAAAGAACGGGGGAAGCCTAAAAGCGGTAAAGAAGAAATTGGGCATAGGCAAAAACCAGATGTATGCGATAAGGGACAAGGCGGGCAACGTCATCACTAATATGGACGAGATAGTCAAAGTAGCCGAGGAGTTCTATACAGATCTCTACAGTAGCCAAAGTAGTCAGGACCGTAATGAGATTGGCGGTAGGGAAAAACAGTCAGACGTTCCACCAGTGACGAAGGACGAGGTCAAGAAAGCACTAGAAACTATGAAAAGGGGGAAATCAGCTGGAGAGGATCAGATAACTACAGATTTGCTCAAGGACGGGGGGGATATCGTGCTAGAAAATCTGGCCACCCTGTATACGCAGTGCCTGGTGTCATCGACGGTACCGGAACCATGGAAGAATGCAAACATTATCCTCATTCACAAGAAAGGGGACTCTAAGGACCTTAAAAATTACAGACCAATCAGCTTACTGTCTGTTACGTATAAGGTATTTACTAAGGTAATCGCTAATAGAATCAGGACAACCTTAGACTGCAATCGAGCAAAGGATCAAGCAGGGTTTCGGAAACGGTACTCTACTATCGATCATATCCATACCATCAATCAGGTGATAGAAAAATGCTCGGAATATAACCAGCCCTTATACAAAGCATTCATTGATTACGAAAAAGCATTTGACTCAGTTGAAACCTCGGCGGTGATGCAGGCATTGCGAAATCAGGGGGTAGACGAGCCGTACGTGAAAGTGCTGGAAGATATATATAGTGGCTACACAGCAACCATAGTTCTACATAAAGAAAGCAACAAAATTCCCATAAAGAAAGGTGTTAGGCAAGGAGACACAATCTACCCAGTACTATTCACAGCTTGTTTAGAGGAAGTATTCAGAGACTTGGAATGGGAGCAGTTAGGGATAAGGGTAGATGGAGAATACCTCAGTAATCTGCGATTTGCTGATGACATTGCCTTGGTAAGCAACTCGATGAATTGCAAATAATGATTGATGACCTAGACAGAAAAAGTAGAAAGGTAGGCTTGAAAATCAATATGCAGAAGACTAAGGTAATATTCAACAGCCTCGGGAAGGAACAGCAGTTTACATTAGGTAGCGAAATACTGGAAGTAGTAGGCGAATATGTCTACTTAGGACAGGTAGTAACCGCAGATCTGGACCATGAAAAGTAAATAATAAGAAGAATAAGATTGGGATGGAGCGCATTTGGCAAGCACTCGCAGATTATGACTAGCAGCTTACCGGTATCGCTCAAGAGGATAGTATACAACAGTTGCATCTTGCCTGTACTAACCTATGGGGCTGAAACGTGGTGGCTAACCAAGAGAGTTCTACTTAAGTTGAGGACAACCCAGAGGGCTATGGAACGAAAAATGGTAGGGGTAACATTAAGAGATAGAAAGCGTGCAGAGTGGGTTAGCGAAATAACTCAAGTTACCGACATTCTAGTGGAAATTAAGAAGAAGAAATGGACGTGGGCAGGACATATAGTGCGAAGAGAGGATAACCGATGGTCGCTGAGGGTAACAAACTGGATTCCAAGGGAAGCAAAGCGTAGCAGGGGGCGGCAGAAAGTTAGGTGGGCGGATGAGATTAAGAAGTTCGCAGGGGTCAAGTGGATGCAGCTAGCACAGAACCGGGTTAAGTGGAGAAATATGGGAGAGGCCTTCGCCCTGCAGTGGGTATAATCAGGCTGATGATGATGATGATGATGAACTGCTCTAACGAACCTGTTGTATTACCACGTGGTCTAAAACTTGCCTTCTTTGACGAAGACAGTTTTAAATCTGTGGCCGGGCTCAGCAGACACAATTCCCAGCCTACCGCATGGTCGGAAGTAGATGAGACAAAATATCTTGCCATGATTAACAAATCCCTGCCAACAAGTGACTGTCACAGTTTAGTGAAAATTCTGGCGAAACATACAGCGACTTTCGATTTCTCTCGGGACTCGCCACCCGCCACCATGAACCAACATGTTTGGTTCATGGCCCCTTTTCCCAAGCATTTCACCACAGAAGAGCCGAGCACCAGGCCGGGGGAAATCTTGTACCCCTTGGAAACCGGTGGGTACCCGGCGGTACTGGGGATCGAACCCCGTACCTCCCGAATGCGAGGCGGATGCTCTACCACAAGGCCACCACGGGACTCGCCACCACGGATTCCCGTTTCCCGTACTCAGAACCGAATTAATACTGGGACTACTGATCCAATCCGTCAGGAGCCTTATCGTGTATCCCCATCAGAGCGCCAAACAATCGAAGAACAAGTTCGTGATATGCTGCATAAGGGCATCATTCAGGAATCGTGTAGTCCCTCGGCTGCCACTGTGATGCTAGTCAAAAAGAAAGATGGCACATGGCGATTTTGTGTTGATTATCGACGGCTGAATACTGTTACCAAGAAGCACGTGTATCCCCTGCCACGTATTGATGACGCCATTGATTGCTTACATTCCGCCTCCTATTTTTCCTCAGTCGGCCTGCGATCAGGCTATTGACAGATCCTAATGCACCCGGAAGATGAAGAAAAGACGGCATTCATCACCGCAGACGGGCTGTATGAATTTAATGTGATGCCGTTTGGATTATGTAACGCTCCAGCCACGTTCGAAAGATTCACGGATACAGTTTTGCGCGGACTGAGGTGGCACATTTGTATGTGTTATTTGGACGATATAGTGATATTCGGGACTACTTTTCATAAACACAACAGTCGATTAGAGATTGTCTTGGAGTGTATTGAGAAAGCTGGTCTGGTACTCAATTCCAAGAAATGTCGTTTTGGAGAACGCTAGACTGTGGTACTTGGACATCTCATAGACAAGGATGGAATCAGGCCTGATCCGAAAAAGATCGAAGCTGTCACTTGTTTTAAACCGCCGAAATCGGTAAATCAGCTCAGGAGTTTTTGGGGGCTTTGCTCCTATTTTCGACGGTTTGTTCCGACGTTTGCTAACCTAGCATATCCCCTTACTTGTCTTCTGCAAAAAGATGCGCCTTTCAAGTGGACTGCCGATTGTGACTCCGCCTTTCGTCAGTTAAAATTTATTTTGACATCAGGATCACTACTAGGCCACTTCTGTCCATCAGCTCTAACATAACTTCACACTGACGCCAGCGCAGTTCGAGTTGGTGCTGTGCTCATACAGCGCCACAATGGCGATGAACATGTTGTTGCATATGCAAGCCGTTCTTTGAGCAAGGCTGAGCGTAATTACACGGTAACTGAACAGGAATGCTTAGCTGTTGTATTCGGTGTACAACAGTTTAGGTCATATCTTTATGGATGTTCATTTAAAATTGTGACGGACCATCATTCCTTATGTTTGTTGGCTTGTAAACCTTCGTGACCCCTGTGGACGCCTTGCGCGGTGGGCTTTGCGCCTTCAAGGATTCAATTTTACTGTGTCTTTTAAGAGTGGTCGTAAGCACGGTGATGCTGACTGCCTGTCAGGGTGCCACTTGAAACTACTGATTGCGACAATGAGGTCTTGGATGAATATATAGCTGCTATCTCTACACGTTTCCCCGAGGTTGGTGAATTCAAGATTGCGCAGCGGAACGACAACGAGTTGGCGCCGCTTTTTGATGCAGCAAATTCACGGAACCCTAAGACCTCATTCTGCATTCGTGACGGTGTACTATACAGGAAGAAGTACTCGTCAGTAGGTGCGCGGCTTCTTCTGGTAGTTCCTACATGTCTTAGGTGTCAGGTTCCTCTGGTAATGCACGACGATGCTACAGCTGAACACATGGGTTTAGCGAGGACATTGCACAGGACTAAGGAACGTTTTTATTGGCCGAAGATGCGTCAAACTACGCAACGTTATGTGGCCAGCTGCCTCCAGTGCTAGCGTTTCAAGCACCCAACCTGCTCACCGCCGGGTCATCTTCAGCCTATAATGCCACCACGAACCCCATTTGAAGAAGCGGGAATTGACCTCCTAGGACCGTTTCCGCGTTCCTCTAACGGAAACCGCTGGGTCATAGTGTGCGTAGACTACCTTATGCGATACTGTGAAACTGCTGCTATACCGTCAGCCACTGCTTCTGATGTCTCGGCGTGCCTCCTACGGTCCATCATTCTTCGACATGGGCCTCCTCGTGTGTTAATAAGCGATCGTGGCCGATAGTGTACGGCAGAAGTTGTAGAAGAACGTCTTCGCCTCTGATCATCCCATTGTCGCCATTCAACTCCTTACCACCCACAAACAAACGGTCTTACCGAACGCACCAATCGGATGCTTATCAATATGCTTGCAATGTATGTCGACTAGTCCCGCTACAAAACCTGGGATGAAGTCCTTCCGTTTATGACATACGCATTTAACACTGCTAAGCACGAAGCGACAAGCTGCAGTCCGTTTTTTCTTCTTTATGCACGACCTCCACGAAGCACTTTGGACATGTTTCTGCCTTTCTCACTCCCTGCTGAAACTTCTCTAGCGCATACTCTCTCTTTGGCTGAAGAAGCTCGTCGACTCGCTAGACTTCGCACTCTAGCCTCCCAGGAACGCTACAATTAACGCTACGACAAGCGTCATCAAGATGTTAATTATGCCCCTGGTGACTTGGTGTGGCTTTGGACGCCGTTGCGTAAGCGCGGCTTGTCCCAGAAACTGCTGCACCACTATACTGGCCCTTTCGTTGTACTGGAACGCCTCAGCGCAGTAAACTTTGTACTCTCTCGCCTGACCACCCAAGGGCGTCGTTCTCGGAAGACTCAAGTATTCCACGTGGCCCGCATGAAGCCCTTCTGTCAACGTGACGAACCTTGAATCGCCCGGAGGGCATCGTCTGCGAAGGGGGCAGTGTCACGCACTTCCCGCGGTCCTTATTGAAGGAAGATGAGGTTTGGCGGAATAGGCAGAAGAGGACGAGGAAGCTCAGGCTGTCCGCTGTGGTGTGCTACCAATATACAGCGCATCGAACATCTGTGTAAATGAACCTCGTAACAATATTATTACTTCTAATATATTTTGTTTACTCATCAGGTTATAAGACGTGACAAAGGCACGATCTGAAAATTACCTCCCTTGAATGCGCGAAAAACTGCTTTAAATATTCTTTTTTTCTAATACAATTACTAAGTGGAACGAACTTAACAGCGAGACTGTTACTCAGACTACTGTAATAATGTTTGAAAAGTGCCTGCAAATGTTATGAATTTTATGAATTTGAAGTTGTGTTTAAATCCTTGTATTTCATTTTTCCCCACCCTGCAATGACCTGTACTGGATCGCAGTATCAATAAATAAAATAAAATAAATAAAAGTATGCTCATCGTAAGTTCAAGTGGCAAAAACACACATGGACACAAGAGAAGTAATGGGTATCACCAAATAGCCCAACCGAATGTTCATTTAAGAGTATGCGTCAATAATCGAGTCGCCTCACTAATTGAACGTATAGATCCCGACTAAGCTTAAAATCCCGGACAAGAAAGAACAAGCGGCTATCTAAAAACCAGGAAGCAAAGAACAAAAGAAGCCTTTAATCTGGGAGTGGTCACCCGGTGCACACACATTTTTAGTACGCATTTTGTTCATAGTAAAAGCCGAGCGCAATAAAGCACCCTTTAATGTTGAACACACAGTGGCTATTTTGAACTAGACTGTGCTTAAACACTACCATTCCCACACCACGACATGCAACTAAACGGCAAAAAACTTAAAGGGGTAACGTTCGCTACCTGCCCTTGAGGCATAGCTAACGAACCTCGTGTGACTGCATGTTTGATGTCCTTCGTATCGAAAGGGTCACGCGACTGTTCTTTGTCCACCATTTACCTACCTAACTGTTATGCATAAGCCAGTCTAGTTACGCGATATGGATTCAAACCCACTAATGTGCAGCCAACGTAATGCCCCAATCACCTGCTTACGTACGTAACGAGTCTTAATGTACCGCGCTTTGTCGAATTGGGCGTCGCTGATCTAGCAAGTGAGCGAGCGAGCTAGGTTCACCCTCCCCTCCCTACATTCACAAACGCGGATACTCCAAGTGTCTTGATATTTCGGCACAACGTATGATCACAAATAACACATTATACTTTACTATAACTTACAATACATACATACATACATACATACATACATACATACATACATACATA
>JAJIZL010046806.1:21426-46528 GCA_023969395.1 Amblyomma maculatum | reverse complement strand
ACATACATACATACATACATACATACATACATACATACATACATACAATAACTTACATTACATCTTACAATAAATTACTTTGATATTTACAATAACTTCGGTTTTACCATCAAGAAGAAATTGCAGGTATATAATCCCACTACTGTACGCGAAAGAAACCAGCTTTCATTGCAGAACCTAATGGTCGAAAAATATCATTTGATATCTTTTAAGCTTTTGTTTTGAGGGAGAAAGTAATTACATGCATATTTTGTGGAAGCCTGCTGCGTAAATGTGAAGGAAAGGAAAGTATTGCCAAATGCAGCAGATGCAATGAAATCCCGTTGCCGCGTGCTCTTTATTACAACTGATCTGCAACGCAATGGCCCATTTTTTTCATATGAGTAGATATCATATTGACGTTTAACATGAAGTCAAAGCCACCTGCCAGTGCCACATCGAACTAAAGTGGCGTATATGGAAAGCGACATGTGAAACACCACTTTGTTTTCTCATCTTCTAAATCAAGATTTTGAGACAACAATGTTCATTATAGAATTAGTACCTAGGAAAGAGCTTTCAATAAAAGCATTTAAATATGCAGAAATATTTCAATGGCCCTCAGTAGCAGTGAAAATTTTCTGCACAGATGTTTGACTCCGCAAAAAATATTTCGGCAGAAAAAAAAGTGTAGACCACGGAAAGAGTGCCGCACACAGCTTAACGATGCAGACACTTTATTTCCCAAAAGCATGAGAGCTACTCGTGATGAACCAGACATAGCCAAATCATATACTATTCTATCGTGCAAGATAACTTTATATGTATTATACACGCACGTTAAAGTGACCACAAGTTCGTGGTACACATACCACGGCCAAAAGACGCAAGCATATCTAATTGCTTCATACCCCGTGCTCCGGCTTCCACTGCTAAAGTAGCTCCCTGCGCCACAAAATGGAGACTGTGACGACACATGAATGCTACCTGTACTAGCCCTCTAGGCGCTCGTTCGTGAGGATACGATCTTGTCACTATGACGCTCTCTATGCATCCTCAAACTCGAACTCAGCCAGAAGGAAAAAAAAAAACTGACGCCTCAGTCCTGCTCACGTATAGTGAGCCAGCATGTATATATCGTGCAACGCCCCCTCCTTCTAATGCAAAAGGATGTTGTGAAGCATATATGTTCGGTGAGCCCCTCGCTCCGAAGCAACAGCATGCTTTTCATGCACCAAGGAGAAATCTTTCGCAAGATAAAATAAACTGCAGGTATTACATAACAGGACATTAACTTTAGCAACTGTGCTATTCCGCAATTCATTAAAATATATCAAGCGGCGCACTTACCACACAAAAGAACTAATAATGCCAACCAACCACGGAGGTATCTTGTATGCATGCTTGCTTACTCTGTAAAGCTGCGCACCAAGGGAATTTCGAACAGTGGTCCTTATATATTCGATCACAGCACAGAAAGAGAAAATGGTAACAAACACTGCCGACAAGTTAGCTGCCTCGATATGTGATTCTAGGTTCTTAGACCACAAGGAAAGGCAACGTTTTAAAATACTTATATGTTATCGTTTTCGCGTTCTTACTTTCTCTTTCGTTTATTATGTTCAGAACTTTTTGACCCGTAAATAAGACGGCAGAACTGAAAAAATAAAAGGACATGCGTGGTAGATAATGGCTGAAGAAAACATCTGGCTGCAAACGTTTTCGATCTTATCGGGAAAAAGTTAAAAAAGAGTTCAGGTCAGTGACAGTTCTAAAAAACATTTTGTCCATGCTAAGGCAAGTGCAGCAGCCATGATCGATCACAGGCGCTGAATCCTCGCAACAATCGCATAGCAATTGTGGAACGAAAACAAGCACGAAGGCATATACACGAATAGTTTATGCCTGCTCTTGTATAAATTAGAAAATCGCCACTCTGCTTTTTCCTAATCAGTGATATAAATGCAGGCGATAGACACCTCGGAGGCTTTTTTTTTTGTATGTCACTAGCGATTATCACTATAATGTTTTATTTTGCCCTAGTCGGCCCTCACCGCATAACCATAGCAGCCAAGGCTACAAGAAGTGTCCTTGAATATCTGTAGCTGGTAGAGGCAAAATGCAAGTCTAGAGAAATGTGTACAAGCAACGCTAAATACGTTAATATTCGCTAAGTTAATATTCCCTAATCATTGCTGATTATGCGGCAAAGCATGTGGCAAAATAAAAAAAAAGAGTGGCCGAGATCCTCACAATTTATCACTTTGTTCAAGAATTATACAAACAAACAGCGACTCTGAACACCTTTTCAAGCTGGCTCATTTGCAAAGCTACAATTTTCTTGCGCTTTGGTAAGAAATAACAAACATTTAATTTAAATATGCCTTCTGTCGGATATATAATAAATATATTTAACTTTTTATTAAGGACAAAATTAAAGCTGTAAGATCAATTTGACTGAATAGAGACGTAAGCAATGACATCGGTCGTACTTGAATAACAATAGATGAAAATGCCATGCAGACTATCACAGGAATATCACGCGAAATAAAACTACCTAAAAAATATTGTAAAATGTTCTACTTAGCGCACCTTCAGGCCCGGAACAAAACCTCACAAATCTGGTTCAGAATATTTAGAGCTCGTCAGGAATATTTGGTAATTCAGGGACTCTGCAGAGAACTACCATATATCCGAGGTAGTCACCCCGCCAGATGAGGTAACGCAACGGCGGGAATGGTAGAAATCTTACTGCGCTATCCAAAAACTTCGATGTAGTGTACGCATAAATTAAGAAGTAATTGCTCAGCAATGTATTTCTAAACACAGCCGCATCGAGGCGCTCAAGTCAATGCTAATTATAATCAGGTGGAACTACTCATAAATACGAAAATTGAAGTAAAAGTAGGAACCATTGCTCTGAAAAGAGAAGTGACGAAGCTGGTAGAAAAAGACAATTAGGCAAGCCATCAAATAATGACCGGTGTTTTCAAGGAAACACCGAGAGACAAAGAAGGCGCAGTCATCTAAAGAGGCAATAGACCAAGAGTGAGAATTGTTACGTTAAAAGAAGCTTACAGGCCTTTTTCACAAACAAAATAAAATCGACCACCGATCTCTGGATGGCCACAATTCGCGATACAACTAAAGGCGCACCACGCCGAGGGACAATGTCTAAACGATGTTGATGCCTTGAATTGCATTACATCACAAAGCTGGTGGATTTGAATTGCATTACATCACAAAGCTGGTGGAATAATAAAATTAGGGAAGCCTCGGTTACTCTACGCTGCTTCTTGTGGGGTATCTGCTTCTACACCGATGAGGCCGTCTTTCGTGGGGTTTTGACCAAGGTTTAAGTTAAAGCTGAGGAGCTCTTCATGTGAAACCGAGAAAGCGTTTGTGATGAGAGGTCTTCGGCCTCCCCATGCGGAGGATCGGCAGCTTTGTTTGCCAGCTTTCTAGGCCAAAACACTAGGATACGATCTCGTGACTATGACGCTCTCTATGCTTCCTCAAAATCCAACTCAGCCAGAAAGAAAAGAAAACATCTGACGCCTCAGTCCTGCTCACGTATAGTGCGCCAGCACGTATATGTCGTGCAATGCCCCCGCCTTGTACTGCATAAGCACTGTAGGAAGAGGAAAAATAAAATGCACGGGCCAGCTACTGACTCCGTAGCTAAGGTAGCTCCGATGCTTCGTGCGGACAGAGAGATAATAGAGAACAAAGAAAAAAAGGAAGAGGGAGAGAGAAAGACGTGCGTTGCAACAGCCGTCGTCCGCCACCAAAGCGGTGGCAGGTTTAATGACGGCCCACAAAAGCTACAACCGCTGGTGACAGGGGAGGTGACAGGGTTTATAGCACGGGCCTGCTACTGGCTCTGTAGCTGAGCCCCCCCCCCCCCCGCTTCCTCGCGGGGACAGAAAAAAAATAGAAGAAACAGTTTGCTGTGATTTAGCTTGGGGTTAAACTTTGAGATGCGCGAGGGCTATCGGCATGGCCTACGCTTAGGTTCAGCTTGAAAGGAAAGACGTCACTTTTGCACCTTAAATTTACTCTATGGTTTCAGCTTTATTTATGCCATAGCGGGCACATTTGACCACTAAAGTGCGATGAGACGAAAGTGTCTTCTGAGCGATGGTCTTAAGCTTTTCACTACGGCATCTCTTTCGGTTTTCACTCCCACCTTCCTCCTTTTCCTTACGATTCGGTTGAGATGTCCGCGGAGAGTTGCGACAGATACTGCGCCTTTTCTTTCCTCTAAACCAATTTGAAACGCCGCTGATGCCTGCAGCACTGTCTGCTTCTATATGCTGTGTGCTGTGGCGTTCGAGGAAGCGCTAAATGAATGGCGCCGCACGGACGCTTCGATCGAACGCCCGGCGGGATTAGCTTCGCCTAGTGACGTCATCACCAGCCGTGACGTCATGAGAGGATGTGACGTTATTATGACGCCTCCTCTAGCTATTACTTATGTCCGGATGTGACGCCAAATGACGTCGCACCCGGTCTTGACATCCCTATCGATGACGTCCCCATTTCATGACGTCACAGACAGTCATTGTCATTATTCATGAATATTAGTCATGACTAATCACTAATTAGTACTAGTTAGTAATTAGTTAGCACTGCGGCGCCACCAGCTGTGCTATCGTTATCTTTACACTAGAGAAGGAGAATTAAGACGCGCTACTCACGGTCCCCTAGAGTGGCGCATCTGGTGTCGTCATCTAGGGCAGACTTGCAAACCTTTCAGGAGTAGATGGCCACCTTCCATGCCAAAGTACAAGGCATTTCGGCCAGTTAACTCCACTACCAGTTACGTGACTGAATTCGCGCGCACATTTTACAGTTTGGCATATGCCTCCCTCGTTATCAGTAAAAACAGCGACATCGTATGCATACGCTAACACCTTTACTTCGGCTGCTTGTAGCTTGAATCACTCAATGATATTATTTTTCAGTATTTTCGAACAAATGGACTCTATATAGATGCAAAATAAAAGATAGCGGAGGGGACAGTCCTGGCATACGGAACGCTGTATGCTGATGGGGGCCCTAAACATTTCTCAACGACCAATCACGTCGTGCAGCTCCAGCACACCAAGGCCACGCCCTCAAGGATAACAGAACCGACATTCACATAGTCTAAAATGGCAAACAACACATCGACACATTCAAATGCCTTTCCTAAGAAAATCTGGGGAAAGGCCCCCGGACCATTACTGTCATCACCGTATTCTATACACTGCGCGCTTTAATGGATTTTGGTGAACATGGAGCGCTCTTTTATCCCACACATGGGATGAGGCCTAACTATGTCATTAATCACGGTCTGCAACCTTCGCCTCAGAACTTTCATACAACTTTTGTACTCCACGTTTGTGAGTGCCTGGGTCGGTATATAGTAGCTAGTCTTAACTTATTTCATTTGTTTTCGGAATGACGGAGACAGAGCCTTTTCTTTGACGGCGTCGTTAAATATTAGAGTCAAGACAGGGGCTATTTCGTGCTTAAGTTCTTTATAAAAAGTCGCACTGAGCCCGTCCTGTCCAGGGGGTTTACCGGGGTTTAATTTAATAATTGCGTGCTCCACATCCAGTTGACCTATATCTATTTCTAACGTCTTTTGTTTCTTCGCCGAGACGCGGCAGCTCAGCCAGAAACTCATCCTTAAACGGGATAACGTCTACCAGGTGCGATGCGAACCACTCCTAGTAATGCTCCAAAAAGACTTTTTTGATATGGTTGATGTCCGTTGATAACCCTCCCCATTTTATTTCTTCAATGTGACTCCTTTAGGCACAGGCTTTTTCTAAACCTAGAGCTCTTTTCGTTGGCGCTTCTATGCAGCTGTGTCTTCAGCCCTTGCCCTCACCAGCGGCCCCCGGTAACATTGTTCCTCGATTAGTTCTAGCTTTTGTTTTCCTTTCCTTGTGTCCTTTATCCATCCACCCGGTTCTCAGATTTCCTCTTTCGTCATTTTATGAAGCAGTGTACTTATTCGCATTTTATTTTGGTTTTCTTCATGACTTATAATAGCAGCTCTTTCAATTGCTTTTACTTGTAAGGCTCCTTTTCAGAGCTCCCACTGCTGCCAAACCTTCGTGTTTATATTTGGTTCTATTTTTTTTATTTCTTCTCTTACTGCTCGACTGTGCAATTCATTCTTAAGTAGCTTGATATTTAACTTCCACATTTCCCAAGAAATCCCATTCCCACGCGTAACAGTGACTACACAACATTGAATCAAACAATGGTCTGAAGACGATAAAGGCACTATTTCATACCTGTTGCATTGTGGAACGATATCGACAGACGCCCGCGGTTACAGGGCGTATGGCGTAAGCCCTGTAACCGCATATACTTTACTGGGCGTTCTCCTTCCAGACACTCTGCCACGCCCTCCGGGTTATAGATGCCAATTATTCTTAACAGTTCAGTGCTCCCGTCACGGAAAGCGCAGGTGCTTGTCTTGTCACGCGCGTTTAGGACATAGTTGTTGTCCCCCATAACTATATGTGATCCCTTCGTCCGAAGGCGCTCTTGAAGATTTTTTAAGAACACGGCACGATCATAAATCACGTTCGCGCGTACACTCAAACAATTCGCCACTCAATGCCTGTCAGTTAACAATTGAGGTAAGCAAATCGCCCCGTCATGTAATGATGCGCTTGCACCCCTAGCCCGGGCAGCTTCTTTACAAAAAGAACAAAGCCAGCCTATGTGCCAACAGCGTGTCTAAAGACAGCCAAATCCTAAACCTGAATCGTCACACCATACTCTCGGTCTCTTCTTAACCGTCTACTTTCGTTTCTTGCACAGCCAATATATTTATATCATATACTCCATTAAACGCCTGTAAAGCTGGCTGCGTTTTGTTTTACCTGCCAAGCCTCTAACATTTAGGGTGGCCACTTTAAACGAAGATGCAGAAGCCATTTTTGAATACGAAGAAGAGACTGAAAGCAAGATTCTTACCTCCTGCGTCTAGCACGTCGCTAGGCGTTGCCTTCGCCGCCGGTATCACCCGGCACTTGCCTCTGGTTATGAGGCGGCTTGTGGCTTTAACGCTTGTCTGTTAGATTATTTGCGCGGGAGCACAGACCGGAACGCGCTACTTTGCTGTTTTGGTACTTAGTATCGAAGATTTCAGACTGACAGTTGAGGAGAGAAGAAAGGGAAGATGAAGCGCGAGACCGTGGGACTCGAGGAGCAGTGTGAGCGCCATGTTCATCTTGGTGAAATCCTGGCTGCATTCGTGCTTAAGCTGAATGGAAGAGTCTACGTTATAATCATTCCCCCTCTAATTGGTTACAAAACAAGTTTTATTATGTCCTTTTTAAACGTGCTGAGTCATCAGCCAAGCAAAAACATGTCTGATTTACATTCTTTTTTATCTGATAACAAGCACCGAAGTGCACTATTTCGGTCCCTGCACCGTGCTAAATCTCCGCACCAAGTAGTCTGGTTTTCATCTGTGGTGCTGAGCCCTAGCGAGGCGGCGGATTTATTGAATAGTGTTCGTCGCGGTCTAGAAATTCGCTTTTCGCCACCATGCCCAAGGCCGCTCGCATTCCAGGTCACTGCGACAGATTTTTTTTCGAAGTGACTATATCGGAATTTGCAACTGTAATTTCAACAACAACTGCTTGAGCTCCAGGCCCTGATGGTATTACTGCTGGTATGTTAAAGATTCTATTCCAGATTTCTTCACAGGAAATATGAAATGTTGTTAACTGTTCGCTAAAGTACTCCTCGATACCTAGCTCCTAGAAGTTTGCCAAAGTGGTTCTACAACAAAAGAAGCAACGCCTTGGCTATGTCCTTGACAATATCAGACCGATTTCTTTACCTTCTATACTGGTGAAAACAGTAGAGCGCATAATCCGTTCGCGTTTGTCTCAGTTCATTTCAAGGCATAAACGTTTTTCTCCCAGACAGATTGGCTTTCGTCCAGAATGCTCAATATGATCTGCTCACATTGACCTGGAGAGTAGAATTCGTTTGGCTAGTCGATCTTGTGAAATATCTGCTCAAGTAACTCTCAATATTTCAAAAGCTAACGACAATGTGGATCACAGACCTCTATTTTCTCATTTGATAAATTGTCAAGTTCCGAACTACATAGTCGCCTTGATTAAAAATTTTTTATCACGAAGATTTTTTTACTGTTATCAGGGTGGTCTTTTATCTGGCATATTTCCTCAATCGAAAGGCGTTCCTCAAGGTTCGGTCCTGTCCCGTCTTCTATTCAATATTTTCCTTTCTTCAATACCTTTGCGAGACGATGTTTCCCTATACACCTACGCAAACGATATTGCCTTCATTTCTTCATCCACAGATATACAGCGCGTTGGACAAATAGAGGCGCGATGTAGAATGCTTCTCCCAGCTAAACCGTGGAATCCTCGCCGTTCAAATTTTGCACAGAAAGGGCATTTTGTCGCTAGTATTTTTTAATACCAAATTTTTTCGGGGAACTTGCCTGATTCGATCAAAAGAAGTCAGATGTTTCTATCTTATGCGGCGGCGACGACGCCAGACGAGCCGCTGCCACAGCGATGGTACTGGTGGCGCCACCTCATGCTGCTTACAACAACTCTGTAGCAGAAAAAGAGCGGGCGAATGTTTTGGCAGAAGGTTTGAGTTGCTGTAAGCAGCATGAGGTGGCGCCACCAGTACCATCGTTGGGGCAGTGGCTCGTCTGGCGTTGTCGCCGCCCCATAAGATGGGAACATCTGACTTCTTTTTATCGAATCAGGCAAGTACCCCAAACAAATTTGGTATTAAAAAATACTAGCAACAATATACCATTTCTGTGCAAAATTTGAACTGCGAGGATTCCGCGGTTCAGCTGGGAGAAGCATTCTACATCGCACCTCTAATTGTGCAACACCCTACATACCTTATATCATATCTCTTAATTACCTAAGTGCTCTTGAATCCTGGTTATATAATCTTTGCTCCACTCAAAATGTCAATAAATACTTCATTCTAGTCATTCCGGTCAATCAACTTGTTTCTGTTTCTCTTTAATAACATCAACAGCCTTTAGTTCAGGTTAGCACTTTTAAGTACTTGTCGTTCTCTATGATTCGTCAATGAGCTGGAGACCCCATATTAAACATATTTAGCGCAAAGGGGAGCGTGTCTTGGGTCTACTACGTCGCATCAGCCACATGAGATATGAAATGAGAAGATCTGCCCTTGTCATGATCTATAAATTTTATGTGCACCCTAATCTGGAATTCGGCTGCGTTTTGTTTACAGGCTGCGCAGCTTACAAACTCCGACCACTGCTCTTGATTGAAAGGCAACCAGTGAGGTTTCGCTTGGGCCTTCCTAGTCCTGTGGCATTAAATGTCTTATACTCTGAGGCTCGAGTACTTCTTTTGGATTACCATTTTCAGCAACTTAGGGTGCAATCGAATCTAAAATTATATTATTCTTTCATACCGTGTTCACATACAACTTTCATTAGCTCTCCTAATTTATATTTTCTTACGCATTGGTCTCCCTATCAAAGATCGCAGGTTGTGTGTGTGCAGTCGCCATTAAGTCCGTTGTCAGTATAAATGTGCTTTCTTCTACAAGCCAGTTCTCGTTAACCTCAAATTAGTTTGGTCCATTATGACATTTTTCTTTCACGCCAACTATTTGCCAGTGCCCATTATGACATTTTTCTCTGTCATGCCAACTATTTGCCGGTGTCTACCTTGGTTTCCATTTTGAATGACCATCTGCAATATTTTCAATCATATGTTGTAATTGCCACTGATGCTGCACAGCGCGAAGAAACAGTGGGCGTTGGGATTTTTTATTCTCAAATTGATTGGGCTTTTTCTCTCCGCCTCCTGATTATACCCCCCTAATTATTGCGGAATATTTACCCATTGGTTAGGCCATTCGGAGAGTTTGTTTAGATCACTCCTACGTTATTGTAGTGACGAACGCTCTTTCAGTTTGTACTGCCTTGAGTTCTTCGACTGCATCTTCTTTGCATCGCCAGTTTTATGACCTCGCGCAATCTCATATCTGCGAAATTAGACTTGTGTTGGTTCCTGGCCATTGTAGAATTTCGATGAACGAATCCGCAGACTTTGTTGCGTCCGCTTCTTTGAATGGCCCCATCCTGTCATAAATTCCACACTTCCCATTATGGATGGCGGCGCGATTCAAACAATTTATTTGGATGAAATCCTCAAATTCGGCCTTCCTTGGACGACTTCCGGCATTTGAAGTATAAATGAAATCCTAGACAGTGCCTTTCACGACAGTGCGAGGTGTGCCTGACAAATTTCAGGTGTAGGATTACTCCCCTTAACTTTTATCTTCATAGATCGGATTATTCTCCTTCAGCCTAGTGTTCATACTGCAATAAACCGGAGACGCTGGAGCCTTTTTTCCTGACCGGTCGCCGTTTCGCCTCCCTCCGGAAACCCTTCGTTGCAATTTTTTGCAAATATTTATCTATACCCTTGAATGTTTCAAATCTACTTCCGTTTGGCGCTGCTCAGCTGGGCTTCAGCAGCGGGACAGCTGTCTCAGCGGTACACATATGTTTTAACGCCTGCTCGGATACTTTGGTAGGTGTGCTGACTCCAGTGCTTCTTCTCTTCAGGTTCTTATTGAGTTCATATTATTCCTTTCTGTTGTCTGGTCAGTAGGGCCTTTTTCTTTCATATTGCATAATACTATGTATTACTATGTATTTTTTTTAATTTTTATTCTCATATTTAACAGCAAAACTCCCTTACTACTGGTTTCTCGCGTGGCCAATCCACCTCCAGGGTATGTGCCATTATCTAAGGGCACAATAACAACGTACCAACAAAAATGATGAGACCTGAGTAATGATCGGCTAGCATCGGCTGGTGTACCTTCCTTCTGCGATTTATGGTGCTGAATTACGGGAGACTATTGTGAGCTCCGGCATCGTTCCTTTCTGGAGGTTACAAGGTACAACGCATCGCAAGAGGTGCAATAGTGGAGGACTATGGACCACCACGCTATAATGACTTTCGCCTCATCGAACTTTAGTGGCCCAGAGTGATCCATCCATACTTTTTATTTCCGAATACGTTATATTGCTTTATACATTTCGTACCCCCTACTATATACTGGCGCTTCACAATCATGGCACTCGTTCGTCGCCCCGATGAGGTGGTCTGTTAATTTTTGTCTATATATACTTGGGGACCTTTAATCCGCACCCCGAAATATTCATATGTCGTTCACATTATTGGTGGAATCAGACTATTTTGAATCTGTGATCCCACTGAAATACTCTTTAATTGCAGCCTACAGCACCTTCGTCTGCACTGCTAGTAACCAGTGCTTGTAGGTCGTTCTGTCAGCTAATAGAACAATGTTGTCCTCGCACATAAATCTTGGAAGCTGCGGTTCTACGTCCGCTTTCCAAATTTTTTACTGTAGTAAAATCAAGATACCTTTCTTGCAGCCTTCTTTCGTATTCTTAAAATAAATCTTGAACAACAGCTGTAATAGCAGAACCCTCCGTTTAATCTATTGTGCAACTCGCTCGCAAGCATACACCTTAACCCATTCATGCAAGTTTATTTATTATCTCCCTGCATTTGAATTAGTACTTGAAGGTCAGCGATTACTTGAGAATTCAGTCGGATGAAAATAGTTTACCTGTTTGCGCAGGCGTACGCACCGCTAGTGACCAGAATAAGTTAAAACTGTCGTTTGTTTTATGTCCTGGCTATTTTCGTCTTGTGTATCGCTTTCTCTGAACGTAGTTTTCACCATGCGCTTCCCTATCTGCCTACTTAATTACAAAAGCGTGTCGCCGGTATGTGAACAGGGGATTCTCTCTACGATCAGGTACGATAGAGGGAGATAAAGCACTGGCGGGAGAGAGCCATAATTAAAGTTTCTAGGAGCAATCATGGGAAAAAATGGAGAGACCACACGAACTTCGGCGATTGATATTTTATTGCATAATCAGGTGCTACTGACAAAATTACTCGGGGAAGCAAGCAATCTTAAATCTCGCCAAAAAGCTTCTGCACCATGTTAAAATGGTGGCCTTTAGTCGTGTCATATCAAGTGGTCTCTTCACTTTGGCAGATGACAGCACGTTACAACAATGACGCACTCTTATACGGGTGACCGAAAGCACGAAAGAGCGAAGCGTAACTGAATTGAATACAAGGAACCGCTACGTATCAAGGCACCACTTGCTATCATTTGTGCCCATTAAAGAACAGAAGGGCTCGTGACGCTGGCTGAAGTCTTCGCTCTCACCGATTTGTGTGGTTGTTTGAACATCAGGCCGTGAACATTGCGCGAAGTGGCTGCGGTAGTGTTAAGTTTCCGCAAAAAAACTCTACATAGATGTTGGAAGATAAAATTCGCGAGTACATCTATGGGTAGTGGTGGTCGGAGGATGAAAACGCCGATCAGTGTTTAGCTGCCAGGTTGTCTGACATGACGAACCCACACTACATAAGGAGGCTGGCATTAGATATGCTTTCTTACGTAGCTCTTAGAGATATATAGTGAGGTCGGATTTGAATCCGGGGTTTATGGATCCCGAGCTAGATACTTTACCCATATTACAAGCATTCACATTCATATGACTCGGTTAAAACGGCGCTTAATATCTATGTCAGCAGCCTTTCTCATAATTTCGGAGCTCAAGGCTGTATGCTTACGACTGCGAGTGAGATAGAACGTGATGTAGAAGTAAGGAATTCATGATTGGTTTTGTTTGGTTGATAGGATTCAAGTTTCTAAAATTACTCGGGCTATGAGGGACACCGTATTGCGTCTCTGGTCGTTTCAAGCACCTGGTGTTCTTTGCGAGCTCTGGCGCCATCGAAGAGAGCCATTGTTGGAGCGACAGAACCAAATTTTACAGGATCCGCAGTCGAGCGTCATAACCATTCATGTAGCTATGCGAGGCTGGAATTAGAAAACCTTATACAGGTAAAGGGGTGTTCGCAAGGGTAATCGCAACCGGGAACCGTTAGCGCTATAGCTTTATAGTTATAAAATATGAGCCCAAGAGACCCCATACGTTTCTCTTTTTTTCTTTTTCAAAATGGCATATTACAGCCTACTGCTTAAATCCGTGTTATGCGCTGCTCTGCTCCTCGTTTGTCGCGCTATTTACTTGCTTTCACTAGGCTATTTCTTCGAAAAATATCATTCCGTGTGTATTATATGCAGCTTCGCACCGCTTCGTTCTTGCGATGACATCTTTGTACGGGTTTTATAAACAATTTTTTATACGGCTGTTCTGACATTTTCTTGGTATTTTTTAGACAAATTAAATCGGCGTGAGTGTCACACTGGGCCTCGTAAGGAGCACCTCAATTGCAACTTGGCTCTAATCAATCCTACTCACACGCTTTTGAAATTTTATCAACATTTTGGTCCCATGGTAAAGGTGCACGGCTATAAATTTGTTTCGAAATAATACTAGATCGACAAGGAGTCCCACATTTTTGCATGCTCCATTCCTTTTTCAGAACTCTTCGCTCTGTAGGAGGTTTTATTTGCCACGCAAAAAGAGACTAAGAAGATGGTACAGCGAAGGATTTCTTTAGTCTACGCAACAGAGCTAAAGTCGCCTTTAATCAGAAAGCAAGCGTTGTCGCCATTGTCAGTGTCCGAGGTATGAACGACAAATAGCGAATATAACAATGTAATGTGGCAGCTGACAGGCCATATGACCGCTTTTAACTGGTCAGTGGGTTTTATGAGGTCGCAAGACACATTCTGTTGCCATCTTGGAATGCCAAAAAAAAGCTCAAAACACTAACATGCTCTGCGCCTGTTGAGATGTAACCGCAATCCCAAATCCTGGGATCGCGATTCGGAAGTGCCAACTTTATGGCATGCAGTCACGTTCGCACGGGTTGGTATAACAAAATGTCTACAAGGATGCGTCTCGCAGACTTGCACATATTGGGTTAGGGTTAGGACTGAGGGGCTAAATGGCATAGAAACGATCTGATATTAGGCAATATCAAATTGGGTGCTCGGCTCCCAGATGCAAGTTATCCAGATGCAGATGAAAGTTACCCTTTTCTAATATTCTTACACGCCGAGCATAATGTTTCCTTAATATTTGATTTAAGCTGAACTAAAATGCTCTTAATTAAACTTATGAAAAGTAACTCAAGTGGGCCACTTCATTTATGCGAAATACCTTATTCTAAACAGTAAGCAATTTCAAAAACCCAGTTCTCTACACTTATAGAGGAAACGATGGAGCTCTATATACGAGCACTTCAGCAGTCTTGGTACTAGTTTGACCCGGACTATTCTTTAACCAACGGGACACCTACGATTACTGGAACGTTTCACAAAAAGGAAAATAGCTGCTCTTTTTCGAAGCATTCTTACACGGCCTTCAATATTTATATGCACATACGTCCCACCCATTTACCACAGTTTAGTAAAGTAGCTCATTTAAATTAGAATCGATGATCCAGGCCGTCGCTGGGGCCAACATATCTCACTTGTGATTTATCTGTTATATTTACTCCTTTTTATCCCCGCCAGGGTGGTGCAGTGGTTACGGCGCTCGACTGCTATTCCCAAGGATGCGGGTTCAAATGCCGGCATCAGTGGCCACTTTTCGACGAAGGCGAAAAGCAAGGCGCCCGTGTGCTTTGCGATGTCAGTGCACCTTAAAGAACCCCAAGTGGCCGACATTTCCAGAGTGCTTCACTACGGCATCTCTCATAGCCTGAGTTGCTTTGGGACGTCCAACTCCACAAGCCAAACTAAATCAGACTACTTTTTATCTATACTTGGCTCCTCTTAGCCTTTTAAAATGAGCGCGCTTTCCTTCTTTCGCCTTGTGAGCGTGGTGGGCGCGTAACTGCGCATGTGGAAAGCTTAATTACCGTTCTGCGCGACATGTGCTTGACGCGGCAGTGGATCTTGATTAGGGCGGATGAATCCAAGGACGACTTGGGGATCCTGGCCGGAGTCCTGCCAAGGCGCGGTCACTCTGTCGGTGAGCGGCCTGAGGCAACATGGTTTTAGTTAGCTTTGTTGCGAAAGCAACACTACGCCAGCCAGCTCGGCTCCTCGCGTATGCTCATAAGCCATAGCCGCAAACTTCAGGGGCTGCCTACTTGGGTCTCTTGTTTCACATGGGCCGGTTATGTCAGAGACAGCCTGCCAGGACCCTGGTATCCGTGTTACCCCTATAGACCACTAAGGCACGTTCATACGGCTTGGATCGGCCTTTATACGTGGGCTGGTTGCCTGGGTTATCGCGTCATAAACCTAAAGACGCCGCTTAGGTGTCCCCCATATTTAGATGCAATAAACGCCTTTACCACCACCGCCTAAAATGGCGGTGAAATTTGATGCCTTCAACGGAACGCTGGTTGTCTTCGATGCTACGCTGGGTCCCCCGCCGCACTCGTTTGCCGTAGCCACAAATGGCAGACGCAACGCAACTGTCAGGAGATGGCGTGCATAAGGAACGGATGAAGAGCGCACTGCACGTCTCGAGAAAAGAAGAAAGAAGGCTGAGACCGGTTTAATCGTTAATCCTGGAGTGGTCGGCACGCACACTTTGAACAAAGAGTGGGCGAGCACGGGTCGGCCACGCGAGAGTTTCAAAGATGCTTTGTAATATATTAGTACAAACTATGTTCAATAAGTTTGCAAGAAACTTTGCAAAATGGAAGCAAAATGAAACGATACTTCCATACTTTATTTAGAGGGCGAGATTAGTATATGGGATATACTGAGGCGACTTTCCAATCATAAGGAATAGAACAACTAGGCAGTGGTTGTTTCAATGAAACTTTGAAGAACGGAGCTTTTTAACGTAAGCACGCCCCTTGAAGGGCATTTTATAAAGCACCAGGGCCTGAAGCCTTGGCAGCGTTCAAACCTATCCAGTACCATTACTATGCCGTTCAAGCTACAAAATATGCTTTCGGCGGATGTTGCTGTGTGTGAGGCAGACGCGGCTGCACACTGTTGGTTTTCACTTCCTTAGACAAAACTGAGGCAAACTTTAGACTGAAATACTAAGCTTTATCTCTAGCATCGGCGACTTCAGTTCCAGCTTCCTCATGAGGAGGAATAGATACGTTATCGTTTTATTGTTTTATATAATTCAGCACTTTCGAAGTTCAGCTGCATTTATCCTTGAATGAACCAAAGAACGCTTTCTTCGCCTGTTTTAGTGCCGATTTTACCTTATTTTGCTAATAGCTTAAGCCTATGAAAAAAAGTAGTAGATTCACGTTTTTTACAGCTCTGTGAGCTATCTGCTTTCATTTTAACAACTTTTTAATTACGCTGGTACTCATATTTTACTCTTTGCTTTTTTGGAGTTAATTGCCAGGGCGGAATAAAGCTGTTAGAAAGCTTGGATATGTTTTCTTTCAAGGATGACCAGATCTCCCAAACGCATTGATTTGGGCTATTGTTTCGAGCACAACGTAGTAACTATCTAGAGTGATTTAATTTTATTTATTTGGGTTTTTTATGATTGTAAATGCGACGACTTCCAGAATAATCATTCACTAGTTTTAAATCTAAATCACATAAGGCAGCCTCATGACCACTATTTCCCGGCCCTGCTAATGAAGACTGAACTAGTTCAGGTTCGTTGCTGAATAATATATCAAAATATGTTACCCTGCAGTACTTTCCAGAATATTTTTATGAAAATGAAATCAAGCTCATGAACTTCACCCAGGCCTCATTAAGCCTTGTGGCTCCTGGAAGGTGATATTCCTGGTGTTACTTCATTTTAGACAAGTTGAAATCGCATCCAGTAACCAAATATTCAATTGCTATGATTCAGTCAGAATGGCTAAATTAATGAGGGGATCAACTGATTTGTCTGGTGGATGATAAATGAACAACCGGATGACCTGTTACGATTCCTAAGCCTCAATTTACTCCAAACAGTTCCACACAGCCCGAAGTCTGAGTTTACTAGGGATGAATGAATTTTTTGTCTACCAAAATGAGCACACCGTCTCCTTCGCTATCGCGGTCTTTTGCATATAATTCTGATTTACACGAACGGCGGAGCGAATCCTTATTAGGATTTATACGAAAGGGGTGCCTCCTCAGCAGGGTTAGGTGTTTTGTGCGAGTTGCTGCCATACCTAAAGCAGTACCTTTTGTACTCCTCGGAGCCCTTTTGCTATGTTGCATCGCCCTGATCGCACCTCAGTGTGTTTGCCTTGTCGCGTAGTAGCGCTTATTTCGTTTCTTTTGTAACCATGCCGTTTTCGCGAGCTTCGGCCGCATGATGTTCTTAGAGTGGCGACTGACGTATCGATGCGAAGGGTTTTTTTTTTGAACCCGGAATGAACGGGAGGTTTTATGCGGACTGTGAATCAGTCATTCCCAAGAGGAGACATTACCTCGTCGACATGTTCTCTCATTCTGCGCTGACGCCAGTATGAGAATGGTCAGACACCAAATTGATGACAATATCGTCATAACAAATGTTACGGCAAGCAAAATGTAGGGACGTGCACATGATGTTTTCTGTAATTTGAGCCAGGGGTTTTAAAAGCGGGACATCGTGGTTGCGTGAAACCAGAGGTGCATTCTTTGCAGTCATGTAGCGTTCCTTACGGCATCTTTTTTTTTTTTATTCTGTCTAATTAATTAACTGAGGATGATAATAATTATTGTAGGAAACTCATACTAGGACACAATGGGTTTCGTGAATATGTCATTGAGGAACTACAGATCAATGTGCCTACTGCGTGACCGTTAAATCTTTTTATGCATATGAAGAAAGCCCACGAAATACAAAGCACACCATGTGAAGGCGCATACACTTCATTCATAGAAGGCGGTGTTAGCAGAGCTACAATGTGGAAGCGTAAGAACGTTACTTTCATTTTACATTTTGCTCGCTTTATAAATATGAAATGATGAACCACATATGACATACATTCACAAAAGAAACATTGATGGCTTTTAACCTGTTATATTGAACCAAAAATATTTCATCTTAATGTCTTTGAAAATGTGCGAAATTGATCCAATGTTATTACCGAACTGAAAGTCTGCAAATTCGCCTGAGGAGCGCCGACGGCAAACAATCTTATGTCGTTATTGCCCTCAGCAGTAGTGCACCGTTCTTTTTATTCTTTATTTGAAGTTGCATAACATATGTGCTTATACTATATGTAGTTCATATAAAAGCGCCACAGCACAAGAAGTGGCATTTTAAACAAACAAGCCCAAAGCTTTTATGTGGCATCGGAAAAAATATCTGCAAAGTAATACAGCAACGTGGGCAACGGAAAATAGGAAAAAAAAAAACACAAATTACAGACCTCTCATGCTTCCCTCTGAAAAGTCAATCTCCCGGTTTTCTACGCTGGCTTGACGAGCCGCAGAGAAGGCGTCACAAAGGAAACGTTATCCGCTGGTCCGTCTCTGGCTGAATGGAGAAGGGTGGGCTTAGATCGCTAATTGTGTCAGCCGATTTTACGCGCTCTTCTGTCACGCCTTCCATCACGCACAGACTACAACACCAAATGGACGCTTTTCTTCTTCTTGTACTCCATGCACGCCTCAGAGTGTTCTATGCACTGTTCCGGTCATACCTTCGCGAAACCGTGAACGCAGAGACAGATGCACAGATGTATAGATGTACAGATAAACACACCCACGCACACATACAGACCCGCCTGATCTCCTGAATGACGCTGTAGAAAGCACGATGAGAGAAGAGAACAGGGGGAGCGCTCTTCTCAATTTTCGAACGCAAGGTCCCCTAGCGCTCCCCCTGCGCATTGGGGACTCAGCCCAGCTCACGCGATACAGCACAATAAAAGAGAAAATCAGTCGAAACACAGGCGCATGACGTGCGACCGTGGGGTATTGTAGCGGACAACACGCCTTCCTCCAAATGGGCAGGCGAAAGGTGAATCACTTTTGCGGAGGCTTGACAGCCAGTCCGGATAGTGAAAATCACCTTAAGGTGAACGGGAGGCAAGGAACAGGACAGGGTTGGTTGTTTGCGGTGGCTGTAACTACGCTATTAATAGTTGTTTTTAAAACACGTTTGCGGCCTTGCGTTTAGGAGGCGAAACCTCACAGACATCGGGGAAGAAAGTATTTGCGGCAGGAGAGTGGGCTGTGAACTTCTACGTTGACGCTCTGATTTTTTGCGGACTTGAAAAATGTATATGAATTATCTCTTTCTTTCTTCTTTCTTTATTCAATACTGCGAACCTTGTTCAGGTCCAAGCAGGATGGTGACATGGCAATAAAACAATAATAACAAAAGTAATAACCATCAAAGCGTGGAGAAAGGCAATAATGAATCATTCCTGTCGATTACTGTGCGAGGAAAAAATGAAAACTTGAATAAATCAATCCGTACGAAATACGGCGTCATGGTGGCGCGTATGCCTCGATGATAAAAGCGACAGACATGGAGAATGGTTAATAGCTACGTCTCGATTCCAAAGCGCGGAAAATTGCAAGCGTAAATTTTTTCTTCGTTACTCAAGACATTCAATACCATTAACCTGCATTAATTCAGAGGGTGAGTCATACGGAGAAAATTTAGAGTAAATGAATCTTGCAGCTTTTCTTTGTACCTTTTCTAAACGGGTGATATTGTGTTTAGTAAACAGGTCCCAAACAACGCAAACATATTCAAGTTTCGGTCTAATTAGTGAATTGTAAGCAAGTAGATTTGCGCTCGAGCTTATGTCAAAAAGTATAGTTTACGTAAAGCGGAAGAGCAGATGATATCTATATGTAAGTTCCATGACAAAGTATTAGTAAGCGTGACACCTAAATGCTCGTACTTGGCCTCTTCCAACAAAGGTGAAGTACCTAGCCTGTAGATAAAAGAGAGCGGAGTTTTTCTGCGAGCGAAGCGAAGAACGACGGTCTTATCAGTGTTAACTTTCATGTCCCACGTTTTACACCATTCATAAATCTTATCCAGAGAGGAGTTAAGATGAATTTGGTCATTAATAGAAGTTATTTCTTGAAAAAGCACACAACAATCATCTGCAAACAGCCTGATATGCACGTTGTGATCAAGGTCAGTTGTAAGATCATTAATATATAATAAAAACAATACTGGCCCAGCACGCTTCCTTGGGGCACCCCAGAGCCGACCGGAAGGCAACCTGATTGTTCCTCATTAAGTTCTACAAATTGGTACCGATTGGCTAAATAGTTTGTTATCCATAAGATAACAAATCCATAACAGATCCATAAATTTCAAGTAGGCGAATGCTTCGAAGTTTTAATATTGTTTTGTTATGTGGGACTCTATCGAAAGCTTTGCTGAATTTTAAAAATATTGCATCAATCTGACCGTTCTTATCAAGACATGAAGCAAGTGAGTGTATTACTGTCACTAGTTGCGTTATTGTTGAGTGCCCTTTTCTAAACCCGTGTTGGAATTTAGAGAGGACGTTTTGCGAATCTAAAAATTCATTAATCTGGTTGGCAATAATATTTTCAATTAGTTTACAACATGACGATGTAGGTGATATCGGACGGTAATTTTGCAATAACGCGCGGTCACCTTTCTTGTATACTGGCACAACCCTGGTCACCTTTCTTGTATACTGGCACAACCCTGGCTACCTTCCAGTCCCTCGGTAAATGTCCATGAAGTAATGAAATACGGAAGAGAATAACTACAAACGTTGCAACAGATTTAGCATATCGCTACAGGAACACGTTAGGAAGGTTGTCAGGACCACATGAGGATTTGGTTTTTAAATTTAATAGCATGGAAACTACGCCAGGTAATGAAATAAAACTGACATCACGGGGGTGAAACACTGTATCATTGGATGGACAAGCACCGGAATTCGAAAACGCACTGTGAAAGTAGTCGTTGAAGAGGTGCGCAATATCCCCGTGACTAGTAACTATTGATCCATCAACCAAAATTTGCGACGCTGGTTTCTTTTTTTTTTTTTCGCTTATATAATTCCAAAACGTTTTTGGCTCCTCCACAATGAAGTTTGAGAGCACAGTATTAAAATAGTTTTCTTTCGACGTGTGCACTGCACGCGCAAGGCTTTCCTTTAAATCGTTTAGATTACCTAAGTGCAAGCGCCGTTTTTTTTAATCTTTTTATCTTTCGTTTTAAGTGGATTATTTCACGCGTCATCCACGGCGGTTGTCGACGAATAGGTTTGCGTTTGCTCGGCACAAACTTATCTATGCAGAAGTTACACATATCTTTAAAATGGTCCCAAAGTTTGTTTTAATTGTCATCATTAAAATGAATAAAACATGTTTCTAAATGTTCTATAATGGATGCATCCTCAGCACTTGAGTAGTCTTTGAAAGATCGAAACTTCACAGGGTTATCTGATTGAGTACAAGCACCAATGCGTAAGCGAACATTGTTAAGCAGATGATCAGATATGCCTTCCACCACTTCACCAGTCTATTCAGGCAATTCTCTAGGCACAAATACCAAATTGAGGACAGACTTACTAGATCCTTGCACACGTGTCGGTTCCTGCACTATTTGTGTTAGATTATGTGTTAACATCATGTTAAGGATACTGTTTAAATTATTGCTGTTTTGAGGAAGGAATTCAAAACGGTCCCAATTAACGCCAGCCAAGTTTACGTCGCCAATCAGTAGCGGTTTGCTTCTTTGGAGCCGAGACGTGTGCTCTTCTAGTTTGAATAGATAATCAACTGAAGCATCAGGAGGTCTGTAAATGGCAAGCAAAATGAAGCTGGTCCCAGCAAGAGATCTTTATACATGAACATTCAAGGCGTGGAATTTCCTCCAAGAGAACAGCCGACTTAGAAGAGCCTGCACCTCCCGGGTTTTCTGGAGGGCTCCAAGCACATTTTTGTCAGTCGTACGATGCTAGAATTCCATACGCGTTTGACATTCTAGAAAACGGTGAGGGTGATTTAGCTTACTTTTGCAGTGGAAATACCCCCAAAATATGATGTGCCTCATTCAATATAGATATTCTCAGAGAATAAAAACCGCAAATATGTTTTCTGATTTATTTTATTTTCTGTATTGCGATAGTAATAACAGCCACACGGTCCAGAAAACGGGGCGACTGGCTCGCGACTACCTGCCATGACTGGTACGTAGCACTGGCCCTCTCTATAAATGTAGTAAAAAATTCGTCAGCCAAAAGAAAACTTTGTTAATGGTGCATGATTACGGCCGTTTCTTAACAAGCCAGCTCACTTGTCTCACTCCTCCTAAAGCAGAAAAAAAAAATAAGGAATTGTGAACAATAAATCAAATCCAAAGTATTTACAGCCCTACTTCTAGGACTATCTTGTAAGCTCGGGTTGAATCGACACGATGGAACAGATCAATCCTATTAGTGCGCTAGCGGCGTCCGAGTCATTTGCTTGGGGCAAGAAAGGCATCTTAAAGAGCATCTTAAATCTTAACGGACGGAAAAGGAGCAAGGTTAAAAACTCCTCCAAAGCGATAACAGACAGGTTTCAACCTCGAAGAACTACGAACAAGAACGCCCGAAAGCAACGAGCAAGAACGTCTACCGCGGAGGTCGACGGTCAGCGAGAAAAAGAACGCCTTCAGAAGGAGCAAGCGAGCGCCCTCGAAAGGCAGCTACGTGAATGTGCGCTCAAGCACTGCGCAGGCATTGGGCTCCGGATAACCTTAACTTCGAAGCTAAAAAATCAGTGATTTTCAGCGTTAATGCGCAAACTACTTGGGAGCATTCTTTTCAACAAACCACTTTAAGCCACTGCCAGAAGTGCATCTTGCATTGATTACATCTCTGTACGACCCTTCAATGTAATTATTATGAACTATGTGTGCTACTTCAGCTGTCGAATTACGTTACACTCTCTCCAGAGTGACAGCCCGGACTACACGCGTGATTAAAACTACGTTTCCTTAAAATCTGTACTTCGTTTATGGCAATAGAACATGGGTCAACACGCATACGTTCGTGCAGTCGAATATTCTTGGCGAAGCGCGAATTACGCCGAAAGTATTTTCAACCAATATTTGTGCATATGGCATGAAATCTCCTCTGAGAACTTCTGAGAGCTTGTCAAATATGACGGATACTATATCCCAGTCAACCACGAATATCCGTGGTAAGTTCGATTAGGATCCGAATCTCCATTACCATGAAAGGACGTTCGTAAGGCATCGTTATGGACATCCCAATTCGGATATCTGTATTGGAGATTCGGTGTATGTCCGGGTAGCATCCGTTATTGGATGGCGAGCGGATGACCGAGAGGTATCCGTGAATTGCCGTCTATGGCCACGAGTTTGTGGCTGACATACACGTTTTAATTTTGATCCCGCAAAATATTTAACAAGTGATTCGACTGTTTTGCAGATGAAATTATCTGGCCCCATTCCTATTACCGCTTATGTAAAATAACATATAAATTATTCATGCTACTTTCTAGCATCTGATCTGATAATTATATGCCATTTTCTTTTTCCGGCATTCTTACGTACCGAGGCATGCACTCTTCGTTGGGTGAAAACGAAACTCCTACCAGGCAGCACAACATAGAAGCTCACCTCAAACCCCTGAAAGTCGATGCAATCCGATCCAATCCAGCAGACAATTTTTTTTGGCGCCATGGCTACCATGGTCGCGGGTTTTATCGGTCCGTGTTTCATCTTTGGAATTTCGTTTTTCGAGCTTATTTTGTGCTATTTGTTTATGGTGTGGTTATTTGGCTGTGCTGCAAAACTGATGTCCCACTTATGCGCTAGTCGAGACCTTTTGGCCCTGAAGCTTTCTGCAACTGACTTCGCCGAGATTGTGCTTTTTTGTTTTTGATGAAAGGAGCGGCTGGTCACTCCCGAATGTAAGTAACAGTGCGTGAACAATAATTTTGGATGTTAATGCTGGATGGGTGAAGTGCGATAACAAAGTTACAACCTACTGCCCACTTTGTTCACCCTGGTTCGAAATTTCAAGCACGGAGGGCTTACAAGCGCGAAGTGATACCTGCCATGAGACATGTTTCTTCGCTTAGAAAAGCGCACCACAAAGGCCCGGAAACGATTGCCTCACGCCTCTCCCTTCTATCTGCGTCTCTTATTATGAGTGTTTGGTAATGTTTTAGAGGAAACCCTCCAGTCAGAGTGAAGGTTTATGAGTGAGTAGTTAAGTTCACCCGTGCACAGCGACAAACGGTATGAATCGTGAATTATATGTAGGTTTGTAGGTGTGATTAAACGGAATGCGAATAAAGCATAATGCCAGAATTACTGGGGCTTTGCAGTGGGGCGTGACTTTGTTATCTTTTTAAACCTTTTCTCTTTTATAGATGTGACCTGCCCACGTAGCGGATTGGTGCCGAAATAATACTAGGTCGTGGAAAGAACAGGTAGGCTGAGAATGCAATGATATTTCTTTTGCATAATACGTATCGTTTCCTTTGGCTTGCAGAGTGATTAAACATGTACGGTACAGTATGTAGCACTGTTCAGTAGAAGTGTACCGCGAATTTGCGAATTTTACAGGTTCTGTAAGATTTGCTGGCTTCACTCATATTCTCTACATCCTTATCTTTGTGCATGAACCATACTGAGATGATACCCCTCACTGGTGCAGCCTTGGCAAACATGTTATAGCTCACAGAGCTCAATGCTGATCCAGATATGAGGGCTTTACGGTACCCATGGAGCTACAGGCCACTGAATTGTGAGCAGACCACTCTTCCTTACTCCTTTGGAGCTCTGGTTTTTCAGATATGCTGTCAATGCCCTGCTGTATAATTGGTCAATGAACACGCGAACAACGGCGCAACGACAGTAACACAGAACCCGTAAGAACATCTACGCTATCGGCAATCATGAAAGCAAGGATCCAAACTCTTCCTTCGTACCTAAGCAGATGACACATCGCTATTTTGCAAAACCCTTGTATCACCCCTGCATAAGGCTAATAAACAATGAAACGTTTTCCTTTCCAAGAATTAAAAATTGCCAAATAAGCCAAAGTAGTGTCCGCTCAACACTAACAATGTGGCGCGTAAAATTTTAGCGCCTTTTTAGACAAAAAAAAAAGAAAGGCAGACGATGTGTCAGCCACGCGTGATTTCGTTCCCTCAATGGTAAGATTGTAACTCTAATAGGGTCCTCTAAGCAGCGTCA
>JAJIZL010046806.1:0-21026 GCA_023969395.1 Amblyomma maculatum | reverse complement strand
GTGTGTGTGTGTGTGTGTGTGTGTGTGTGTGTGTGTGTGTGTGTGGCTCGTGAGTGCTTCAGGTCTCAACGTGTGACTGTTTCTGCTGTATTTCTTTGGCTTGGCTTCGTTTTTCGGGTGGACACTGCTTTGGACACGACATTTAGTTTTTTTTTTTATTTTCACGAAGGTAAAAAGTATTTCATTGCTGATTTGCTGAACCGCATTATTAAAACCAAAAAAATGAGTAAAGTGAGGGCGTGTAAAGGGTGCAAATAAAATCAAGGATAGAATAACAGATGAACGAAACTTCCCTGCGCGAAAGTAAAACACAGGGTGTGATCATGCACTCATCCTCAAGGTTTGCGCTAGTGGTGGCTTCCACTATTCCGCGTGTGAGCTTTTTCTGGCACTTTTTTAGAATGGTCGTTTGTTCAAAAACAAGAGTACATTTTGCATTGCTGTCACATTTGCAATGTTCACTGCAAATTTCTGAACACGAAGCATTTAATGTCATTGCTGCACTTTGTTAGTTTTTTATTGATAGATACGGCAAAGAGAAACGTTGGATGCACTATATGACACAAGAATCCCATCTTACCATGCACAGACATTTTCATGTACTTCATTCCACTATCTTCTGGCAAGCATACATTGGCCAAACATGCCGATCTATCAACAGGAGAATAATTTATATAGTGCAGCAATGATATAAAAGTTTCATAGTCCAGAAACCTGCCAGTGTACTGTGACAAATATGACAGCAATAAAAAATGTTCCCCAGTTTTTGAACAAACACTAATATGAACAAATGCTATAATAAGCTCGCAATGAAAATAGTGGATGATTGTGAAGCTGAAGGATGAATGTGCCAGCACAGCCTGTGTTCCTGTCAAGCACATAGATTGCATTCACCTGTGATTTTATCTGATTTTATCCCTGATTTTATTTGCACCCTTTACAAGCTCTCATATTATTGATACATTTTCATTTTAAGTATTGTTCAGTGTTTGTTTATCCTGTGTGCTTCTTCGTGCTCTTTATTCACCCTGCTACGTGCTGCTGAAACTGTTTGAAAACGAACGCGCCCCACATCCCGTTCTTCATCAATGAACCTTTCATACCGAGTATTTCTACAAAGGCCATGTTTTGCTGCGTAATGACATCAGCTAGTATGCTGCATGTGTGGGTTACATAAGTTGCTCCCTCACAATTCATTCCCTGGCCATGTGCTGTGGAGGTGACTGACCTGGGCTAGCGACAATATAGTACCTCTTTTCAGCAGCGGAGTGTAGTTAAGTTTGAACTGTAGTGCACGTTTCTTCCCATCACATAATCAGCACTTAGTTTTTGCTTTCTGCAGTATGCAGTCTCAGAAATGTACTTGTACCTAGTACCAAGGCACTGCGTCACAGATTAATTGCAACTGTATGGCAAGAAATGAACTGAATCTGTCACTTTTTATTAGGCTTTCAGAGTGGTCATAACTATAGCATATTCGTTGCATAATACGGACTTTTTACACTAATTGTTTACAATCGGTCTGGAAAGCAATCATATTGCATTTCAGCCTTGCTGCAGTGGTGCAATGGTTAGAACGCTCGAATGCTGAACTTTAGTATGCAAGATCGAATTCCGAGTACGATAATTGCTTTTTTATGGAGGCGAAAAGGAAGGTGCCCGCGTGTTGTACAATGTCAGTGCATAGTAAAGAACCCCAGGAGGTCGAAATTTTCGGAGACTTCTACTATGGTGATAGCCTGAGTCACTTTGGGATGTTAAATACTATAAACCATGTTGATGACTGGTTTATAGTATGACTGGTTGTCCTGTCCCCTCTTTGATTCTGTGTCTCGTCTTTTGGCTGGTTAAGTATGAACTATAAACCAGACCAAACCTAATTGCACTTCAAGAGATAATATTTTGTTGCTTATGGGGGGTTATGAATTGTGGATAATAAACACGCTTGCCCTTCCAGCTACATATTCTAAACTTTATGAGGTTGTGGGTTTGGATCCTACTGGACACATCTCGTTTTTTCCTTTTTTTGCCTTTCTAATCAATCAAGTTTCAGCCATAAAATAATTATTATTGTTTCCTCGTTGATCAACGCTACAAATTAGAAACTATGAATACTCCCTTATTCTTCCCTTGGTTTTAGTAACTGCTGGCTTTCTTCATGTCTATATTTTGTACTACTCTTTCCGGCAGACATTGATAAAATATGTATGAATATGTAAGAAAACGATGCTGCGCTCCTCGCACACCTGCCTGTCACATCTGGATACATGAAGCGTGTGAATTGTCCCTTTATGCTTCGCTAATTCCTATACTCCATCTCGAAGCCGTTTGCAGCACTGCCAAAGGCAGTGCGACCTGGTCCAACCTTGGCACCTCTCACCTCTGCACGCTATAGTACATATAGCACATACCCATTTTCAAGTATTTCATGGACTCGTATAAGTGCATGGAGTCTGTCAGATTTATTAATTACCCGCCGTAATCATAGATTGTTTCTTGTAAGTAGAGGAGTCGTCACTTCCGAATGTCCTGAATAGATACGCCAACGGATATCCGGCGCGGATCTCCGAGGGAGATTCAAATATTTATTTCCGTACATCCGTCGGAGATCCGTGGGATGTCCGTCGGACGCCCATGGATCTCCTACGGATATTGGTATGTCCGGAACCGGGCGTACACCGAACGTCCGATGTATGTCCGGAGGTCGATTGGGATCGCTTCTCTACTCTAAACTCCTGAAAGTTGGAGGGAAAGGATATATTCTATCAGTTTGATCTGTTGTGGAGAGTTTTAGCGATAGGGTGGATGGCGATTTAAATCTCTTGAAAATAAGCCCAACAAGAAACTACAGAACGAAAACTGACTAGCGCATCGGTTTATTCACATCTGCTACAACCTTATTCGGGGGGACTCATCATATATACTGGGAACTTCTGGCATAATACATTTGTGTAATCTCGTTCGCAAGTGCCATCAGAACAAAAGCCATGGAAGCAGCTGTAATATGTCCAGTTGGTCATCCTTTTAAGCACATCAAGGGAAAGAGCCTGCAACAGGAAAAAAGGAAGTTTTATGAAAAATATTCCCGTTAAAGAGCTGTCTGTGAAATGCGTGTGAGTATTCGAATGTTCTGTATGCTCCTCTGTTACAGAGTTTCGTAAAATTTAATTACGTTGCTTCCTACTTCGTAAGGAAAATAAAATACAAATTTCAAATACAAATCTTTGAAAACACAAATAAACGCTTGCAAAGGAAGAACTTACGAGGCATTCAGCTCCATTTTTCAGCGTCTTGTTTTCTTTCATGCATTGAATTACACAGCCAGCTGGGAGCTGAAAGTAGAAGTTCCTTTATTCCGAAAAAGCCACATTTATGGTGGTCTCAAATGAATAAGTACTCCCCTGTTTTCTTTCATGCATTGAATTACACAGCCAGCTGGGAGCTGAAAGTAGAAGTTCCTTTATTCCGAAAAAGCCACATTTATGGTGGTCTCAAATGAATAAGTACTCCCCTTTAGGAGTGGCAGTGAAACAAAGTAGGGTTGTCATGTTTCTTTACATAGGTATGCATTCGCCTTTTTACTCTAAGTTACCTCACACAGCACCGATTTGCGTGGCTGTGCGGTAAACAAATCGGGAAGCAACTAATAAAAAACAGCAAAGTAAATGCAACATTCTGCGTCGTGTCTCTGTCTTGTTTCACGTTGTTCCAGCTATTTTTGACGCCACAAACTCCTTTAAAATCCCGCTATCACTTTAAAACTATTGCATTTGTGGCCTGCATCGTTTAAAGAGTGATTACGACCCATTCTTGATTGCATTGAACGTCGTACTATACCTACCAAAATTCATTATTTGAGGAACTTTTTCCTCTCCGATAATGTAATGAGCAGTGCTTATAACATGCATGAAGTATTTTATTACCTCTGTGACTGTGTGGTTGGGTGTCTTCAGGCCAGGGATCAGACAAGGCTCTAGCCAGAAGAAAAAAAGGAACAAAATTCGTAAATATTACTTTTATGAGATCTTTGCTTCCGCAGTGATGAGTACTACTTGGCGTTTGCTATTATGCAAATTTTAGGTAAGAGCGACTGTTTCTCTGTCCATGCTTTATGGCAGTTTGCAGCGAGAAAATTCAGCACACAGTGGGCACGACGGGAACACTCGCGGCATATATGCCGCACTAAAAGTCTATTTAAAGATTCTTGAAAATCAAATTATATATCTGGGCAATACTATTTAGAATTCCTTGTGATTGAAATTAAAGTTAACAGCGAGTGAAAATTGAAAACGGTACTGATGTGATAAATGCTTCATTGAAATCTTTTTTGTATGTTGATGTGAATCGTCCTATTATCAATGATATGAGAGGCATGATCATCGTCTAACAACATGCGCAAAGAAGGCATGATATGTTAATCTTAAATACAAAATAGTCTAGCTGGTCATCTAAAAGTACGACATTTAATGGAAACCAAATTGATAATCGAGGCAAAATACACGAGGCAGAACTCGGTTCGGAAAATTGAGTACAGAAGCCTACAGGGTTGATTTCTTTTTATTTATTTCTTTAGTGAAATAGTACATTGGTTAGCTGCACAAACGAATGGCGCATGATTCCTTCCTCTCAACGCCTGCATCCTCTCAACAGCGAGATATAAGGCGTCACTGAAGCGACTTGAACAGCGGGCTTTATTTGCGCTCTTCATTGGTCATAAATATATTTCTGCTATTTATCGACACATGTCGCTGCTTCTAAAAAAAAAAATTCTACAAGCTGCAGACTAATGCTCGTCCAAACAATACACGACTCGAGGAAAAAGAAATTTTTGTATCCTGGACAGTTAATTGTCATTTGTGCAAAAAATCAGAAACCATTGAACATGTACTTATTGAATTCTTGCACTCGATCTTTTTCTAGGGCATTTTACAGCTAGCACTTAAAATGGAACTACCAATTACCTTTTCAATAATCATGTTTTTAACTGCAGAGAGCGAAGATGACACACCGTATAACATGTTCATGATCCTGGGCCTCCACAGTTTGTGGAGGACAAAGGTGGCAATGAGACATGCCGGCATCGTTTTTCGTTCTTCCGTGAAAATTTCATTGAGAGTGTAGCATGCGTAGAAGAGGTGTATCGCGCACAGAGAAGCCGCAATGGATGGCTGTTCTTGAAGATTTTGTCAGATTGAAAAAAAAATTGCCCGCGCCAAGCCTGCCTGTACTGGCGTGTTTCAGCCTTTTCTGTTTTATTTAAATTGTTGTCTGAGAAGGCAATAAAGAAAAAGTAAAGAATTTGTGGTGCAATGAATGAATGCTCTGTTTCGAACGTCAGTACACCGGTTCAAATCCACGTCGACACTTTTTTTTTACTGTTCTCTTTTTTTTACTATTCACCATAATGAAACAAAAAGCTTACATATTTTATGGGGTGTATTCCTTTTAGGTTGCAATATGTGTTTTGGTTATCAGTAGCCGTAAGCCAAGCCGTGAAAAAGGCTAGAGTCGACATGAAATGCTGCGATATTGCAACGCCGGCAATATTTATTTACATAACCCTTTCGTTAATTATTTCCTGCATTTAAAGGATGTGTGTTACCTTTAGGTTGCGTTGAGAAACATTTCTGTGCCAGAATCACCGTTTAGTTTGCTGACATACACCAATCAGGAGAAAGAAGTTATATAATAAGGGAGTAATTAATTACTCATTGGCATCAACCGAAGCGCCGCCATACAGCCACAAGAAAGCTTCCTCAAAAACTTCGTAGTCAAAGAAAATTCGTCCTGGTCCGGAGATTGAAACCGGGACCACTGCATTTCCGGGGCAGTCGCTATACCAACTGAGCTAGCCAGGACGGTGTGCAGATCAGATGCTAGGGTGAGAGCGATTTGATCAGCAGCTCGAAGTATTATTGTTGTGAAAGCAACTCTACGCCAGCCAGCTCGGCTCGGCGCGTATGCTCGTATGCCGTAGCCGCAAATGGCAGGAGCCTGCCAACTTCGGTCTCTCCTTTCACATGGGACGGTTATATCAAAATCAGCCTGCCAAGACTCAGGTATTCACGTTATCCCTATAGGCCACTATGGCACGTTCATACGGCTTGTTTAAAGCCGGGCTTTATATGTGGACTGGTAGCCTAGCGTCATACCCTTAAAAGTACAGCTTAAGTGTCCCCCACAATTAAATTGAATAAACGCCTTTACCACCACCACCTAAAACGCCGGTGAAATTTGATGCGTTCAACAGAAAGCTGGTTCTTTTTGATGCAACGCTCGGTCGTTGTTTTTTTTTTACTGATTGATTTATAGGATAGGAAAGGCGCGGTAACTGTCTCACTTATTTTTCTGTGGACACCTCAACCGGGCCGTAAGGGAAGGAAGGAAGGTGGGAATGAAAGTGGAAAGAGAGAAAGATAAGCCGCAGTGGAGGGCTCCGGAGTAATTTCGTTGTTGTTGTTGTGGCTGTAGGAAGAAAGAAAAGAAAATGCACGGGCCTGCTACTGGCTCTGTAGCTGAGCCACCTCCGCTGCCTCGTGCAGACAGAAGAGAAAATAGAGAAGAAAGAAAAGGAAGAGAAAGAGAAAGACGCGCGCCGCAACAACAGCCGTCGTCCATCACCGAAGTGGTGGCGGGTGGGTGCAATGACGGCCTTCAACAGATAAAAATTCGGCGGCAGGCTAGCCCCCGCCGCAAGCGGCGGGGACCTACCTGCCCCCTCCACACTCGTACGCCGTAGCCACAAATGGCAGGCGCAACGAAACCTTAATGAGACAGCGTGCAGAAGAAACGGATGAAGAGCGCGCTGTATCTCTCGAAAGAAGAAAAAAGAGGGCTTTTGCCGCTTTAATCTTTGAGCCTGGAGACCTCGAAGGTGGTCGGCGCATAGACTTTGCACAAAAAAAGTGGGCGAGTGAGAGTTGGCCACGCGAGAGCTTCTTAAGCAACTACCCCTTTGGAAGTGCGTGTTTTGTGTGCGACCGGTTGTGGCATAAAAATGATCTAACACCGGTGAGTGAACTTATGCATCCGACTCTTCGTTTGGCCGCAAACCTATCCACGCAGCCGTTGCTTTCGAAATTCTACTAGGGTTAACCAGAGCTAAGCCGCAGCCAACTTTTGTTGGTCGACTATAAACAGGCTTAGCTATGAGTGAGAATGACTACAATGACTACGCATGACTTAGCATAACTACGGAATGACCTGTAGGTCAAACGAAAGCTTGTAGTGGCTGCAAGTACCTTGAAATGCGTACATATGCTTAGCTATAAGTAGCGGTAATGAGTACACTGACTGGGCATGACTCAGCATGGCTTCGGAATGACCAGTAAATGAAGCGACGACTTGTAATGACCGCAAGTGAATAAAAATGAGTAAATATGCTTAGCTATGAGGAGTAATTACTTTTTTATTAGAAAAATCTAGTAAATATTCGACCAATGAAGTTGCAGGACCCTACCGTTGAAAGATCGCAATTACGCAGAATGACAATACATAATTTTACAGCGCTTCCTCTGAGACACTGATTTGGGAGTTTTGCGTTATTCCTAGACCTAGTACCTCTCGAGTTCAAAGGATTACGCCACGTACGCGCAGAAGGGAGGCAGGAGAGGTATTGTTTCATCTCGCACTGTGCAGCACACATCACTTTCCTCTCGCGCTGTCTAGTAAACAAGGTCGTCTTCATCGTCGTGCCCAGGCACGATAGCACTAGCCTATCGCCACAGTCGATCACACCTTGCGTAAAACTGCAATACACTCTGCCGAAATGACACGCAGCGTTGAAATGAGCAAGGTCAAAGCGGTGGCAACGACAGTGGCTGTGATCGATGGCTACCCCTCGTGAAACTTTCCTTAATAATAATAGAACCTCTTTATATTTTGCCTGATTTGAAACACTAATGCTTGGGGCCTTCACTTTTATTACGGCCAGTTTGTTTCCCGTTAAACATATTGGTTAACTTAAACTCGCCCTTCCACCTCTAGGTTTCGTTGTGAGCTCTAATATTGGAATGACTGCCGCTATACCTTTCGCGCCGGTTTATAGCTGGAGCAGATAATATGTTTTTGGTTAAATGTAGACATTTCTTGGCACGGCACTGAAGACGTCACCGTGGATGAAGTGGTAGTCAGTCATTTCAATGCACGATGTACTACACCACTGATGACGTCTACCTTTATTTTAAGGTAGGACTTGCTACACCCCTGATGACATCATAATTAATTTCAAGGTACGACACGCTACACCATTGATGACGTCATCATTTATTCCAAGGCACGACATATACTATGCCACTGATGACCTCATCCTGTATTTCGAGGTACGACATACTGCACCACTGAAGACGTCATAATTTTGAAAGGTACGGCATACTACACCATTGATGACCTCCGCAAACTAAATCTTTACGGATTGACGGACGGACGGACGGACGGACGGACGGACGGACGGACACTATCGTGGCCTCGAGCATGAGCCATTACAGGCTTTCGCCTTAAAATAAAATTGCATAATATTCAGTCAGAGCATAAATATAAGTACACATGTTCTGGAGGAAACTCTTACGAAGTTCCTTACGGGCAAACCTGCATCGCTTCAGTATGTAGAAAGTGTAAACAAGGAAACACAAATTCCCAATGGGATCCGTATTGTGGGATAATAATTGGTATGGCTTTGACCGTTGTTGGAGCTGCTTGCGCGAAATCACTAATCCATAGGCAACAATTTCAAGAAAAATCTTGGTTTGCTTGTGAAGCAGCTCCGATTCCTCAACAGTTGCAAAGTAGCTGCTGTACAAAAAAAAAAAAAAAACAGCGTAGCAATGGCTTACTATCCATCCCAAGTGCATAACAGGTGCATATCAACGCTTTGCGGATACAGCAGCAAGTCCCGAGTACGGCATAGCCACAAAGTCCATCAGCAAAAGAAGATATTTAGTTCGGGAAAATTTTATGCATCATCCCAGCCAAACGTATAAAGCTGAGCGAAAGAAGGATGACTCTTTTGCAACATAGCTCTAGCCCAATATAAGAATTTTAGCCAAATATTGGTGCATATTTGTGGTTTATAATACTACAACCTACAACCCAACCTACAAAATTATTCATAAAAAATTCATATTCCGGGACATGCAGCGAATGGAGCGACACATTCACTACAAATCACAATAGCTTCATCACTGCTAATGAGGTCGCCCGTGCGCCATACTTAAACATCTCCTGGTTGACACCATTTCTTTCGCCTTAATATATAAGGCGCGTGTCGAACGGTAGGCATTTCCCAGCTAATCTAAATTACGCTATGAGTATATAATAAAAACTACGACAGCCCAGGCGTTCGATTCTTAGCTCGCTTGAAATCTTTCCACAAATACGCTGCTTACCTAAATTATTTTTGAAGTCTAGTATTCTATGACTGGTCTTATTTATCAGGCAACTGTGTGATATTCATACATATTATGGGCTACGAATAAATGCTCTAATCTTCAGATGCATAGCAAATGTTTGCATCAGAACTTTGTTTAGCCCTATCATTAACCACTGGAATAAATGGTGTGAATTTTAAATAATTGTGACATTACTGTAGAATACTGTAAAATACTTCTAAGAACATACGTAAACAAATTCGCTTCCGACGTGTAGCGGAAAATTTGTTATAATTTTTTCCTGCATTTACAAAGGTTCTCATTGCGCACTTATACAAAAAGTTTAAAACTATGCTCAGAAACGCCTTTCCAGAATTTGTCAAAAACATCGAGAAATGTTTTTTTTTTCTGGACAGTGCAGCACGTTATCTGATACAGATGAAAAGGAGAGTCCACGATGGCAAGCGCTGACTCGAAACTGCATTTCATTGTGAACGAAGGACAGCACATTCCTGACGTAATAGGCAACTTAGACATGTGCCCATTGAAACCACTTTCGTAGATCTTTCGCATCGTTTTATTCAGGTGACGCAGTCACACGAAATGACTTTTCTTCTTCAATAAAAAGCTTGTTGCGAGTCAGCGCTCATCTGTATGGTCTTCTTCAATTCGCCCTTCTTCTGAATTCAAACTGTACCATCCATAATCAACCGTTACCAACTTACCTAAGTATCTATTCTTTTTCATTATTTTTGCTGGCGTAAAAAAGAACTAACATGAAAAAAGAGGCTTAACAGGAACACCTTCATCCATAACCGTCCCAAGCCGCTGTTAAGAGATTAAAATTGGATCTTCTGAACAGCGCTTTTTCCGGTGGGGCTTTCCATTAACGCATAGTTACAGAGACATGCCAACAGCTAGCCTCATGGTAGTTTTGTTAATTAAGGCAAAACGTTGAAATGAGCACTTTCAAAAACGGCAGGAACTGAAAATACGGGCCCAGCACGTATATGGCGTTTGGCTTAATAACACTCTGAAGGCTCCTTTGCAGGCCAAAAAGCTCTATGAGGCCCTTACGACTCCTTATGAGAGATACGCCGAAAGCCTTTGGAGCTGGTTCTGCTGCAGTATATATCTAACATAACATCGGCAATCCCGCTGTGCAAGACGGCGGCGTCTTCCGTGCCGGATTCGAGATTAGTAGCTCCGCTCAATGGCAAGAGGCCGAGCGAAATTTCAGAACTTTTGTGTGCGCTTTGTTTCTGTAAAGTAAGCGAAGAGCTGTGCAGTACAATGGTAACTTCCAGATCTTTCTCCGTATTCACATTGAAGAAGCGTCGTACACCAGCATGTGCCCACCGGTAAATTTTAAAAACCGTCTTGCAGCCAATGCCTTGCCACTCATCTAAAATAGTAGAGCAATTCTTACTGGAAAGCCGGGAAAACCAGCCAGATGCCTACACTAACGGGAAACTGAAAAACTGTGCCAGTGTGGCAGTGGCAGTGAGAAATTAGTTGATAAAGGCGATAAATGCTTTATTAGTGCAAATGCACAATTTCACGAGGTCTAACAGAGCCTTCAGGGCATGCGCAAAGATACTCAGCTCTGTTCAGTCGTTCAGTCGTGTCCGACTCTTCATGGCCCTATGGACCATATCACGCCAAGCTTTGCGGTCTCTCACTATCTTCCTAACATCACATAACTTCATCTGCAGCGCCTTGAGGATGCCATTAACCATTGAGTTCGCTGCCTACCCCTCCTCCAGTGACCCTCAACCTTTCCCAACATCAAATCTTTCTCCAGCAACTCTTCTCTTCTCATCAGATGACCAAAGTAGTTGAGCTTTAACTTTAGAATTTGACCCTCCAAGGAACAGTCAGGTTTTATGGTCGACAATATCGACTGATTTGATCTTCTGGCCGTCCTAGGAACTCTCAAGAGTCTCCGCCAGCACCACAATTCAAACGCGTCAATTCTTCGGCGGTCAGCTTTCTTAACAGTCCAACTCTCGCATCCATACATTACAACCGGAAAGACCATAGCACGAGTTATACGGATCTTGGTCGACAGTGTAATGTCTCTGCTCTTTACTAGGTGGTCAAGGCTAGCCATGGCTCTCTTGCCCAGAAGCAGGCGTCTCCTAATTTCATGGCTGCAGTCTCCTTCCGGGGTAATCTTGGAGCCCAAGAAGAGAAAATCTGTCACAGCTTCCACTTCTCCTTTGATGCTCCAGGACTTGATATTGCAAGATGCCACGATTTTTGTCTTTTTAATGTTCAGTTTAAAACCAAACTTCTCACTCTCTTCTTGTACGCGCATCAGAAGTCTCTTCAGTTCCACTTCACTTTCTGCCATTAAAGTGGTATCATCCGAATATCTAAGGTTGTTGATATGTTTCCCAGCAATCTTCACTCCAGCTGAAGACTCGTCCAGACCGGCCTTCCTAGTGATGCACTCAGCATATAGGTTAAATAGGCAGGGCAACAGTATGCAGCCTTGTCTCACTCCTTTCTCAATCGGAAAATAATCAGTAGGACCATGCCCAGTTCTAACTGTGGCCTCTTGCCCTTCATACAGGTTCCTGAGGAGACAGATGAGGTGAATTGGAACTCCCATCTCTTGGAGAGCTTGCCACAATATGCTCTGATCTACGCAGTCACACGCTTTCGCATAATCAATAAAGCAGAATGAAGATGGGTTTCTGGAACTCTGTTGCTTTTTCCATGATCCAGCGAAAGTTGCCAATCTGGTCTCTAGTTGCTGTGTCCTTGCGAAACCGAGCTTGTACGTCCGGAAACTCCCGATCCACATACTGCTGTAGCCTACCTTAGAGGATTTTCAACATCACATTGCGAGCATGCGAAATAAGCGCGATCGTGTGGTAGTTGGAACAATCTTTGGGACTGCCGTTCTTTGGAATGGGATTTAAATTGACCTCCTCCAGTCCTGTGGCCACTGCAGGGTTGTCCACATTTGCTGACATAATGTATACAGAACGTTAACAGCGTCGTCGTGGTTGAGGCTTTGAAGCAACTCAGCTGGAATGCCATCAATTCCGCTAGCTTTGTTCTTAGCAAGGCTGGCTAAGGCACATTCAACTTCGCTCTTCAGGATGCCCGGCTCGAGAGCAGTAATCACAACTGTCTTATGTTGGGTTTGCATATTCGGGTCCTTCTTGTACACTTCTTCTGTGTATTCCTGCCACCTCTTCTTTATCTCTGAGGCTTCAGCGAGGTCCCTGCCTCGTTTTTCCTTTATCATGCCAAGCTTAGCACAGAAGCTTTCTTTGATATCTTTGATTGTCTTATACAGAGCTCTTGTGGTCCTGAATTGGCTGTTGTCCTCAACTGCTTGGCACTGTATGTTCAGGAGGGCATTCATATCTCTTCTTGCTATTTTCTGAAAATCCGCATTGAGAACCTTGTATCTTTCTCTTTCCAACATAACTTTTGTCATCCTCCTTTCTTCACCTATTTGCAAAGCCTCTTCATATAACCAGTATGCTTTCTGGCATTTCTTTTACTTTGAAACTAGCTTAGTAGCAACTTCTTGTACTAAATCACGAACATCAGTCCACATCTCTTCAGGCTCTCTGTCTTCTAGATCTAATTCTTGAAATCGATTCCTCACTTCCACAGCATATTATGATGGAATTTGACCCAGATCATACCTGTAAGGCCTTCTAGTTTTTGGCGTTTTCCTCCAATCGAAAAGCTTAAATTTGCAACAAGAAGCTGATGATCAGTGCCACAATCGGCCCCAGGCTTTGTTTTTACTGCTTGTGTAGCGCTTCTTCATCTCTGCCGGCAAAGAATATAATCAATCTGATTCCTCTACAGACCGTCCGGTGAAGTCCATGTGTACAGGTGCCTCCTGTGCTGTTGAAAATGAGTATTCGCTATGGTCAGGTTGTTTTTTTGACAAAACTCTACTAGCCTCTGCTCAGCTTCACTTGGCTCTCCAAGACCGACCTTGCCTGTAATTCCAGATATTTCTTCACTCCCGACTTTAGCATTCCAGTCTCCTATGATGAAAAAGACGTATGATGATGGAGTGCGGTCTAAAAGGCATTGCAGGTCAGCATAAAATCTCTCAACGTTAGCTTCTTCAGCAGTAGTGCTTGGTGCATAGACTTGGATAACTGTTATGTTGAAAGGTTGAGCTTGGATCCGCAGTGAAATCATTCGGTCGTTTTTGGGGTAGTACCCTAGCGCGGCTTCGCCCATTATTCTGTTTACTATGAGAGCGACCCCATTCCTTCTCTTGGATTCGTGCCCTCAATAAAAGACATAATGGTCACCGGAATTAAATTCTCCCATTCTGGTCCACTTGAGCTCGATGATACCCAAGATATCAATGTACAATCTGTCCATTTCTCGCTTGACGACATCGAGTTTACCTTGCGTCATAGATCTTACATTTCCTGTTGCTGTGTGATATATCTCCTTGCAACATCGGACTTTCCGGTCGCTTCCCGACACATCCACAACTGAGCGTCCCGTCCTTTTGGCTTTAGCCCAGCCGCTTCATTCGTCCTGGAGCTACTAGAAATCGTCCTTTGTTTATCCCCAGTAACATGTGGGACGTCTTCCAACCTGGGGGGCTTATCTTCCGGCGCCATATCATTAATGCTATAGTGACTGGCCATAGGGTTTTCTCGGCAGGAAATACTGGAGTGGGTTGCCATTACCTTCTCCAGTGAATCACATTTTGTCAGAACTCTCTGCCGTGACCTGTCTATCTTGGGTGGCCCTACACAGCAGAGCTCACGACTTTGAGTTTCGCAAGCCCCTCCGCGACGACAAGGCAGTGATCCATGAAGGGGGCAAAGATACTACGCCCTCCATTTCCTGTGCATTAAAAACTAATGAAAGCATTAGTAGGGTATGTAAAAATGATAAATATTGGTAAAAGTAATTAATAATAAACGGTAATGAAATACTATTGCATGATCATTAGGGGCAAAAATGAATAGCATAAAAACAAAATCGAACAAAGAAATTATTGAAATAACACAACTAAATATAAAGATAGAGAAATAGAAAGAACAAAAGCACTAAAAGTCAAACAGTATAAATGACAAAAGCGTTGTGATGGCGGTAATGCTTTCGCGTTTTCGCAATGTAGTTTCTGCAGTGAGCTGTTAATTTTAATGTGAATGCACTACTCCCTCCTGTTAAGGGAGGGGGGGAGAGGGCCGCGCACCCGACGTCTTTAATAAGCGTGTCGACGAACACAGACTAAAGTCCCTTCGATCACGCCTCGGGACAGGGGTCATTATCGGATTAGCCGGGCAACAGCATTTTCTCGCTCTGTGGTACACTCAGTAACTCAGCTTGACACAGTCCGACTGGCGTCTTGCTGTGCACCATGGTTACCTGCATAGGGGCACCGCGCAATTGCTATGGCATGTCATGCTACGTCAAGATAGCGAGTGAGCCGGGGCCCTGTAGATTCGCGACCGAAGGAGTCCGAACAGGAGAGAAGACACCGAAAGCGTGAACGCGTTGCCTAATGTGTGTATACCTTAGAGCGTAACCAAATCGAAACTAAAAGAAAAAAAACAAACACCGACCAACAGCTAAACCGAATTAAAGCGTGCTTTTCCACGTCTAACTCGGTTTAACCTTAGTTTATACCCCCCTAATATTTTTGATAGGCCATTATAGTCGAAAAAAAATAAATTACTATTTTTCCCAGATTTTCCCCACCCCCACGCGCGTACTTCGTCGTGACTGCTATCAACCGCCTTGATTTCCATCTATTAAACTCAACGCTAGAATGGCTGGGAGGGTGAAGACCAGAGAGAACAACCCGACTGAAGGGGGCTTTTATGCTAGCAGAGGAAGAGTGCTCTGACATTTCTTTTCGTTTTCTCACTATTTTAGCCACACACTGGGTTTGAGGCTGTGACCAACCTACCAGAATGATGCTAGTCCCTCGTAACACATCATTCGAAACCCCGCAGAGATGGCTTAGTGGCTACGGTGCTCGACTGCTCTTCCCAAGGATGCGGGATCGAATCCCTGCCTCGGCGGCCGCTTTTCGATGCACGCGAAAAGCAAGGCGCCCGTGTGCTATACGATGTCAGCGCACGTTAAAGAACCCCAGGCAGTCGAAATTTCCGGAGTCCTCCACTACGGCGTCTCCCATAGCCTGAATTGCTTTAGGACGTTAAACCCCACAAACCAAACCAAATCACAGCATACAAGGGCTTCACGCGTATAACATGCATCACACCTTCATCGCAGCAGATTGCAAGAATTATGGTTCCGAAAGTTTTCTGATATAAGGAATACCTTGGAATTCAACTGAAAGCTCGCAAAAAGTTCCATGACCAGAGAATGGAAGCACTACAGCTTCTAGAATGCAGTTTTATTTCTCACGCACAAGCTAATTAAATCTGGAACGCATTTTTTTGTCTACTGAAAAAATTTAAAGCAATGAAGTGCCACTATTAGAGAGCATTCAAGTATAGTAGCCTATATTTAGCGATATTCGCATGAATTCCCAAGACCAAAACATGTTGCATGCATACAGGCTCCAACACTCACCGTTGGGATCTACGGGTCCGTAATCATAACTTATGTCATTTGACTTGACATGGTAGTCTGGAAAAAAATTTTGAAACTTTTGAATCAAATGTTATTTAGGATTACACCACTGCTTTATTGCGGTTAATTTTAATATCAATATGCTCTCATCGTGTAATTGCCACAGCGAAGTATACCCAAGAAGTGCTTGAAATATTGCGTTTACAAGTGAGCATATATGGTTACCCACAGTATCATTGTTAAAGTGCAATATATCGTCCCTAAACCGTGGCAGAGGTGGTGAGAAAAATTGACAACATTGGATAGTCATTTCGTACTCCTTGTGGTATGCATCATGAAGTCATCGTTACCAACCGCTTTAACGACCAGCATTCAGCCCTAAAACAGATGTATCACGTACGGTGTCGCATACAGATAGATAAATCAATACTCTTGTAAAATACTTCTGCACTATATGTGTACTGGTAGCGGCTTCGTCAAAAGGCAGGTGGTTTGCCTCACTTAAAAGAAATGAATAAACGATAACAAAAACGCACGATAAGAGCACATAATCATCGCTAAAAGCATTTCTTACGTCCATTCTGCATTAGTATTACACAAGCACCGCTTCAAGGTGGTAAATGAGAAAACCACGAAGTATCCGAGAAGCCTCGGCATTTCATACTTTTGAAACCAGTTCCTTAGATCATATTCGAACCCAAAATTTTTTTGAGAAGCCAGTGATGAGCGTAATAGGTACCCTCGAAACCGATCACTACCGCTGTATCCGTGCTTTGCATTTAATGTTGTTGTCTTTATGAACTACCATCCGTGCACAAAGGATCCAGAAACACCATTACAACATAACCATCTTAAGGTTTTATGCGGTCCTAAAATACAAAATTGATTGCCACTAAGGTCCCCAGCCTCCGACTTCGCGGAGGTTTGGTTCAGGCATGAATTTGAAACCCTAGCTTCGAACCGAAAATAACATGACAGTAGCGCTATTTAAATTATAGTACGGATTTTCGAACTTAGCTGATCAGCTTCAACTTTCTCTTGTCTATGGCCCACTGCTCAGTGGCAATATTAGTGAGATTGTGCAAGAACGCAGAACTAGATAAAACGTAACAGGCGTCTTATGGCTGAGTCAAAACACGGCTTTAAAGTTGTGCAGGAAGGACTTCCACTACTTCGTGCACTCCTGCTGAATGTGTCAAGAAAGAACGTGAGAAAGAAGGTTGGGCTGCAACCTAGACTGAATCTTGTATTGCAATATCGATTTTTGTCAAATAGGAAAGCACTGTAGGCTTATCGTTTCCAAATAAACCAATAAAATGTACGGAGTGTAACGGCTCCTGCACTTATCTGTATCTTCAACTTTGCGAGCAAGTGAGAAAATATGACTATGGAAAGCTCGCATTGTTTATCTATGTGTTCATCTACGTTTCTTCAGTTGAAGCATATATCGCGTTGTCGCTAGAAAGTTTAACAGATAATTTAATCTGTGGTACCTGTGTGTGTAGGAGTTAACCTGCCTACCAAGCGTACTTTATTCTCATTTCTCATATTTTAATTTTTTTTTGCCGAGAAAACGAACGAACATTGAAATCTTTTCAACTTTAATAGGCAATTTAAGTAACTATAAACACACACGAATTACTTTACGACAAGATAAAACCATTTTATACTATTTGAAATGACTCCTTCCAATGACGCGTCGGAATACAAAACAGAACTGATTATGTTTCTCCTCAGTCAGGGTCGCATGTACATTGAAATGTTATCAGGACAGTCAAGACCAATTGCGATTCACTTTTTCTTCAACCGAAGACTAGTTTTCTTGTTTATCCCACCGCCAATATACAGTTCATTTTGGGCAAAAGCCATCCCAGGGAATCGATAAAGTAGACCGCAGTCTACACAATCATTTTTTGCAAATGTGTCACTACCTGAACATATTTGGTCGGGTCACAGGGACACCAATAATTTACTAAATCACTCTTAGAAGCCATGACGCCAGCATTCACTATATTTCTAAAGAGGAACTCTCTCCCGCCCAGGCAGCTGACCGCCACCACTAAAATCCTGCGACCAGAGTTCGGAACGAGTTTCGAAGGGTGAATCTGGAGAAAAGGTTTGCTACAACGTCCCCATGCCCGTACCCCCCCCCCCTCCCCCCTTGCCTTGATACCCTTCTTTTCGGTGAGTTCGGGTGCCGCCCACTTTGAACTCTTCCCTAGGGACGGCTGTGAAGAAAGTTGGGGCAGATTCACGCGCCTGTCATTCTGCAAAATTTCAATGTATAATAAAACCCACCCAGGCAGTTTTGACGTAGAGGACATGACTAGGAAGTGGTGAAAGAAATATTGAGCTGGTCTTGCCGTAGGGCATGCATTTGAACGCCATGTGATCGACTGATTTAATAGCGTCGCCCTTATCAAAAGTGCACTATTTATCTTATTTATTACTAAGCACCCAAAGGAGAGAACGACTGGATACGGAGAATAAATTAAGTGACTATTGTGAAGTGGTAATTCCAGCCATCATTATAACCATCGAGATAACTAGGTGATCAGTAGGACCTACACCTTTACAATTACCGTAGTACTGTGCGAGGAGGAGTCACTTCATTTACGCAAACTTCTTTATCTTAACGGCCGACCCCATTCTCCGCCGCCTATTTCTTTTCTAAATAAATGTTTTGCAATCAAATCGCTTACCTTCTCTTGAAAGTCAATTACCTCCAAATGACATCAGTTACAATGCTAGCGCATAGCTTAGTTTGCCATGACTGTCTCTGCTTGTATTCAGGTGTCATATCAATACCTCCAATATGTACTCAACCGAAATCAGCACTCTCATAACACTGACAGTAAACAGATTTGCTTGTAGTAAACAGACTGATTGAAGGTCACCCTTTACAGTTATCTCTGAATTTCTGTCCTTGAAGTGCGTATCAATGAGATACGGCATTTAAATGCTTTTTCTCTGATGGATACCGCAAAATTGAACTTTATCCCTTTTTTACTTTTCCGTTCATTGGGCTAGTGTGGTCTAGATCTGCGTTTAAGACCCCTTGTAAGTTTATCTATCCTCTTATCACATGAAGCGCCCTGAAATGTAAACTGCTTTTGATCAAGACGCGGTGGCGGATTTAGTATACTTTCTTAAATATTATTTAGGCCCCATTACTGTTTTGCTTTTCTTCGTCATTTAGCTTGCTTTGTCATTCTTTCCAACCTACAATACAATGCCAGCAGTAAATAGAAGATTACTAAGGCATTTGTCAAATCATACGCGCATCACTTCCTCATCCAATCTTCTGAATACGTGCTATAAGCAATGTATAAATACAACTGGAGCGATTACGTCTAGCCGGATTTCCCAAATTAGTTTCATAATAATTCTTCTTGCTATGCAGCCTCTCGATATCTTCCAATAATTTCACATATAATCCTTCGAACCTTTTGCTTTGCGATGGCTAAATTAGTTTTTCGACTTCAATTCAGTTTTAGGCAGCACGTATTAGTTCTTTACGCACGCGCGTACTTTGCTATCACTTTATTGATAGTGTTAATATGATGTGCTGAGTCTTAGATATTATTTTTTTAATTAAACATTTTAAAGGACCTCGCTGTAGTCGCTTCGAGGTTAGCATGTACTACTGCTTATTACAAGAAAGCGGGTTCGATCTGAGTCATGACGGTGCGTCTTAATGCAAGCGCCACGCTAGGCGCGCATGTACTGTGCCATGTCAGGGCACATTAAACATTCCCACATGGTATTAATTTTCGAAGCCCTCAGCTACGATGTCGCTCCTAGCCTGCGTCACTGTAGGAAACAAAGCCCTATAACCGAACAAATTATTTACGATAGCCTGTCTGGTGTTTTTGTTAACTGCACTCTCGGGTTGTCCTGATTGTATTAGCGAGTTCATTACGTAGTGATTGCGTTTCACTGCTCCCTTAGTATTGAATTAAGAAACCTAATGTTTGTTGTAGAGTGTCGAATACTCGTAGATAGCCATGCGTGACATAGTTTTTATCGCCGCAGTGTTCCCTGCTTACATTATGGTGCAAGCCTTTCTAGGCTCATGGAATGAAATCTCATGCGCGAGATTTGTGCACGATGACTGTCAATGGCTACCATTAGTCAGTACGCCAAGCGACAGCAGCGATGGTGTACCGTCCAACCTCACACTTGCCAGAGAAAGTGTTACAGACACTGCTCCTTTTTTTTTCCTGTAAGCAATTATAATTAGATGTAGCACTGCAAAGAACACCGATAAGAAGCAAACGACGAGAGGGAAATGATAGGAGAAAAGGGGTAGGCCTTCGTCATTCTCCTCTTAGGAGATGTCTAAAGGACCCTGTAATTTTTTTTAAATGGTATCGTCCCACCCCCCAGTATATATGTATTATACTTCTCCTCACCAGCTTCTTCCACCATTTACAGTACAAGCAAAGCTGTCTTTCCTTCGTCTAATGTTACTGGCGGGATGTTCAGTAGCTCTATGGTACTCCACCGAGTAAAGATCAGAATTTTAGATTAGACAGGTACCCGGCATAAGGTAGCTGTAGCTGACAAATTGTGAGGTAAGTAGCGAAATTACTGGTCTTTTCTACAGTCAGCTGTGTAGAACTGCGTAAATCTCTATCGGTAATGAAATATATTGCCTTCTCTCCTTGCACGCACTCTGAAATTTTACCTGTGCATATTCTTCTTTTGACAAAATCAGTTTACCTCAGTTCTAATTTTCGACAGAGTAAGCTTAGATAGCACTATGTATTCGTGAAATGAAGACGAAAACAGGCGTAGCTAAATTCCTTCAAAATGCAAATGGACGGGAAACCAAACATAGAATAGAGAATGACCGGGAAAAGCAACCAAAGTCATTGAGAGTCCTAAACTTATAGTAGTGTTTTAAACAAAACTGCACAGCTTGAGTCCTCACTACTTTCACAAGATGCGGATATCAATGTCCTGGCCGAAACAAGGTTACGTACTGACAATTAAGACAGCGATTTTGTACCAGTAGATTACTTGTATTTCGCAAGGATTGTGATAGAAAGGGGGGTGGAGTGGCTGTGATCAAATCATTTGTGAAACTTTTTAGAATACCTT
>JAJIZL010046798.1:0-12872 GCA_023969395.1 Amblyomma maculatum | reverse complement strand
TAAGCCCTCGAAGGAGCACAGCAGGGTTAGCAGAGCCTCTTCCAAACCCACACCCCTGAAAGAGCCGGGCGCCGGGCCGGGGGACGCTTGTACCCATTGTACCGGTGGGTGCAGCCGGTTACCCACCGGATTTTCAATGGGTACAAGCTTTCCCCCGGCCTGGTGCTCGGCTCTTCTGGGGTGAAATGCTTGGGAAATAGGGACACGGCCCAAATAGTTGCGCCGATGTGGCAGTGATCCGTTCCTGCCATCGGACAACAATAAGTCCGCCTCGAGCGGCAAAAGCCCATTATGTGGCCCTTTTTTTCAGCACGGCCTTTGTAGGTCATTGTTGTTCGAAACTAAGCCCTCGAAGGAGCACAGCAGGGTTAGCAGAGCCTCTTCCAAACCCACACCCCTGAAAGAGCCGGGCGCCGGGCCGGGGGACGCTTGTACCCATTGTACCGGTGGGTGCAGCCGGTTACCCACCGGATTTTCAATGGGTACAAGCTTTCCCCCGGCCTGGTGCTCGGCTCTTCTTAGGTGAAATGCTTGGGAAAAGGGGACACGGCCCAAATAGTTGCGCCGATGTGGCAGTGATCCGTTCCGCCATCGGACAACAATAAGTCTGCCTCGAGCGGCAAAAGCCCATTATGTGGCCCTTTTTTTCAGCACGGCCTTTGTAGGTCATTGTTGTTCGAAACTAAGCCCTCGAAGGAGCACAGCAGGGTTAGCAGAGCCTCTTCCAAACGCACACCCCTGAAAGAGCCAGGCGCCGGGCCGGGGGACGCTTGTACCCAATTTTACCGGTGGGTGTCCGGCGGCGGGTTTCGAACTAACATTTTTTGTATATGATCACATATATTGCATTGTCGTGTACCTTTCCTGCTCATCCCACCCCTTATGTAATATCCAGCGAAGGGTCTTTAACGGAATAAAATGAAAATGAAAATGAAAATACATGAGATGCAAAGAAGTAATTAGGCTATCCCTCCCTTCGCACATGGCGCACAAGCTGCAGCCCTTTGATGTGGGTTTATTTCGGTCCGTTCAAAGAATGCTTGCCACGATTGGATAGTGAGTCACCCACGAGTGCGGAAATGCAAAACACCGTGCAGTCAGTAAAACAAAAAAGAAAACCATTCGAAAGTGCGGCAGCAACTACCAGCATGACTATTGAATTCCGGAAATGCCTGATCTGACCGTTCAGCCGGGAGATAGCCGACAATTCAAAATTTGAGGGTACTGATAGCAACGAATGCCGATGATCAACAAACCAGAGACAGTGAAGATACGACTACAGGTGGCATTTCTTTCAAGTCTACGAGCGATGGCAAGGCTGCCTGGGCGAAAATGGAGTTTGAGATGTCTGTTCTGTGCCTAAGCTTAGGCCTACGGCTGTGAAAGACCGAAAGATCGAAGGCGAAGAAAGAGTTCTCAATTTGTCCCCCGACACGAGCAAAGGAACGAAAGACTGCACCTCCTCAAAAACAGCAGTGAAGAGCAAGGAGAATAGCTGTGCGACAAAACTGAAGTATGCAGCAAAGAATGGTAGGAAATGAAAACGCTCGCATACCCAAGATGCGTGTAAAGCGAATGATTGGAGCTCCTTATTTCGTGGCGTCATATGGAAGTAAGCAACTCGGTGATCTGTCTGGATCCAGTGTTGCTCATGCGGGCTGTGTGCTCACAAAGATTGTGTCGAGGCCCACGGACCAACAACGTGTGTATTCGTAACGGGCATTTGTTTTAGTTCTTTAATAGTGCATCATTCTGTTCCGCTCAGTACCCTTTCCTGCTTTTTCCATTGGGGCATTTTTACCGGTTGCAATTCCTTACCGTTCTTTCTCACTGTGGTGCTTTTTTGTGCAGGTGGGAAGCATAATGGGTTGTCGTGTGCTCTCTTTTTCCTGAGCGTGCGTAAGCTTGATCTTTTGATCTCAGTAAAATGAATCATTTGTTACTGTTCATTGCAATGCACTGCACAACATTGGCAGCCACAATGGCTAATAATCGGCCGTGTTTTGGTTTTTTTCGTGACCTTTGTTATTGGTGTAAACAACACCCAAAAATATTTGTCACGTGATTACGTGCTTACGTGATTACGTCCACTCTGCGGCAGTAAAAAGGGACATCCGCACAGCTGAAAATGAGAGAAATGCAGGTATGCAGAGACATCACGCTGCATTCCAGGAATATATGTTGGCAGGTATACATTTTTTTTATGCTCCGTCGATGCAAAGCCGTTGCCAGTACCGATTATTAAAATTAACTGAATGATGTAAAAATGACAGAATGACATAAATTCCTCCTTTATAATTGTGAGAGATACTCGACTGTTGACCCGTTTTGTTACCGGGAAATGTCGATGTATGCGTGCGAGGAAAGCTTTTTTCTCAGAACGCGAGCACTGCATTGTGGCGCTGAAGACATTTTTCCCTGCAAAGGCTGTGAAGGCGAGCCGAATTGATACTGTGGAATATAATGAAGTGTATACATGTTGGTTACCTGAACCCTAAACTCTTTTCATCTTTATCTTACTTAGTGCTCTTGCGACAGCTCCTGTCGTTATAGGTAAGGTTGACAAAAGCCAGCAATCTAACCATTCCTAATATCTTATCCCGATAGCAGACGTTCAGAAAGCTGCGCCACGCTCAAGCGTAGCCACTTTCGATTCAGCAATATGCAATCGTATTTATGCACTATGAGGAAAACTCAAAGTTTTTTCTGTTTCACCGTGTAAACTATTGAATAATTGTTGGGCTGAAGCTCTACAACAAAAGCTATCCTGAAACAAGCGAAATACCAACGAAATGACACGCGACACTGAAAGTGGCGATCATTAAACGGTGGAACCCCTTCGCACAGCGTGAATTTGTCAGCATCCAAAACAACTGAAGCTTCATCGCTTCAACGAGCCAGATCGCAAATTTTCAAAATGAGCGGGGTGTAGGCCCTGATTATTCGCGGCTATATGGTTTCCAAAATTGAGAGAAAACTGAAAAAAAGAGTTGATTGGGAGACCTTCCATCAAGTTTTCCATGCCTCTCCCGGTAATTTTCTACTTATATAGTATGCAATTTTATCTTATGTCCTGTGAATGTGCCTGTGAATGTGAGTTTTGTATTTTTATGTACGACAGGAAATATCGCAGGTCGCTTTTGTGGTGCTTGCCGCACTGCGCATGCTGGTTCCTGCTGTTTCCGTTGTTAGGGACGTTATTGTTGTTGGAATCGCCGTCTGCTGCTTCAGCGAGGCCGACATTTTGCCATTTTACATAAGGCGGCTAACCAAAGACTGTCGTTTTTCTTGAAACGTTAAGGCTACTAGCTTCTATAAAACAAGCACAGACGTAATAAAAAATGAAGGAGTTGCTAATTAGGATATCTAAGATACGTAGACGTAGAGGCAGTGCATATTTAGAGTAAACTAAAAGCAGTAGTAGAGCGCCTTCATACAAAGCCTAATTAGCACGAAAATGCACCGTTTGTTTACATCCGAGGAAAGAGGCTTTTATATCCCTCGCCATCCTGTAGACAGCGCAAGGAAAGAGTACGCGCTTTGCTAAGTGTAATTGTTAATGACATGTAACTGCGCCACACTTTTCGTTCCTAGATTTGTTTTACTTGAATTGTGGAAGTGAACCAAAGCTCACTCAGTTGCTCCGTTGCCCTAAGAGTTGAAATGGGTACTTTGACTTAGAATGCATTTACTCGGAGGCTAGGCTTCTATAAGGCGAATTTTGTAGAATATTCTGACTTTTACTAACTCAGAATTCATTCAACTTGACGCGAAAAACCGATGCGCACAACAAGATTAGGTTTATTTTCTAATTGGCGCGCATCTAGGAGATGATGTAATCATTAAAATAACTGAGCAATACGTGTTCTTCTATATGGAGCAAACGGACACATGCGAAACTGAAGTACAGCAAGATCGATAGCAAGCTCTCGTTTTAAACTTGCGACAACTTCTTGAGCAATATGAAACACGACAGCGCTGAAATGCTCCATGCATAGGTTATTTCACATTACACATTCGTCGAATCAAGCTTGTCAACAATGTTTCGTAAATGAAACAAGAGCAGAATATTCTGTGTAAATAAACTTGGGAAGAAAGGGGAGGGAACAAGGCTTCAGCTCAGCCTTTCGAGCTCCAATTTGGAGGCTTTTTATATTTAGAGTATTAATGTACTGCGAATTCTCTTCCTTTTCCTGATCCTCGTTTGCATACCTTTAGATCGCTTTGTCACTAATCCCTTATTGTATGCCTTATCTTACGCAGAATCGTCTCCATGCATACGACAGCTACCATGTTAACGCGAATACCACTCGACATCGTCCTCGCGCTTACCGAGGTGAACCAATATGGCTTCACGTCTCCGAGGGTTTCCCGAGGCTCCGATTCGCATGTCATTCTCCGATCTAAAGAACAATTACACGAATGCGCTTAAGTTGGTTTGGGAGACGAAATGGCGAAATCCACTTTACATTACTGTTTTGTTTTACACTGCATCGTCATTATTATCCTTAATATTGTTACGGTACGCAGTGAAAGAGACGATGACGAAGTGCTGGGCTAGTGGAGAAAGACGACGCTGCAGCTACGTCTGGTTCTCCTGTGAGTGTGTCCCTGACGGTGAACTGTTGAGGCTACGACGTACCATCGCCTCCTAACATCTCGACGTGCCTCGTAACATCTTGGTGGAGCTGCTGGGTAAGACACCAATACCACAAGCTGGATCTCCGTAGTGGCCGCCAACTTGGTGCTAGCACTATGCAGTCCGACGCAGCTACCTCTAAAGCGGCATAACCAGCGCCAACTGTCGTCGTTGCGCAGCCTCGTGATCCGGGAACCTTTTGCGGCACAGATGACATCGACGTCGAAGACTGGCTCGTATGTACGAGCGAGTCAGTAAGCACAACCGATGGGACGCAACGTTGATGCTTGCAAATGTCATTTTCTACCTGGCTGGTACGGCGCGCGTCTGGTTCGAGACGCACGAAGAAGATCTAACATCCTGGGACATGTGCAAAGAGAAGCTTCGGTATCTCTTTGGCAAGCCGATCGGACGCAAGCTCGGCGCTAAAAAGGACCTGGCATCGCGAGCACAGTCGTCGACCGAATCATATCTCTTGTACATACAAGACGTACTAGCTCTATGCCGCAAAGTGCACAGCGCCATGCCCGAGTGTGACAAGGTGGGCCACATCTTAAAGGGCATTGCTGACGACGCTTTAAACATTCTATTTTGCAAAGATTGTACGACGGTCGACTCCGTCCTCGAGGTATGCCGGCGGTTTGAGCAAGCTAAACATCGTCGTATTGCTCCCCGCTTCGACCGCTTGCCAAACACAGTTGCCACGTCTTCGTGCGAAGACCTGCCAACACTGCAGTAGCCGTCCCATGAGCCAAACTTGACCAGGATCGTTTGCAGAGAGCTGGAGGTAATGGCCCCCGCCGCATTCACACCTCAGCCGGCGGATGCTACTATAGCACTGATCCAAGCTGTCGTTCGCCATGAATTCGCGAACGTGGGCCTTAATGCGAGCGTAAGCCTCAGCTCTGGTCAGCCGTCCGCACAGCCATCTGTCCAGCCCACCGTTCCGGTGGTAGCTGCTGCGGCTCCGACTGCGCCCTTCCCGACGCGATACCCCGAATCTACCCGACGCTACCGCAACCCAGAAGAATGACGGACCTTGGACAACCTACCCATCTGCTTCAACTGCTCACGTGCCGGCCACATTGCCGCCATTGCCGCAGCCGTTGGGTTCCGCCATCTCGACCTCGCTACTATCATGATCGCAGCACCGCCTACGGACCACACCCAACCTCTCTCCGTGATACGCCCTCTCGTGACTTTAAACCGCCATCCCCGCGCATGTCCAGCCGATCGCCGTCTCCCCAGACCCGCCGTTCCCGCTCGCCCCTACCTCACCGTTCATCGTCTCCTCACTTCTCTGGCCCGCTCCCGGTAAACTGATCAATGCAGCTCCCGGAGGTGAAGCTGCATTGACGACCCGGCCCGAAAATCCTCTGCTGATCCTTGCTCATCGCCGCAATCTTCTAGATATCTGTGTAGATGGTGTGCCTGTTACCGCCCTCATTGACACTGGTGCCCAAATTTCCGTCCTCAGCTCTTCGTTTCGCCGCCGACTCAAAAAAGTTGTCACACCCGCCTCTTCATCAGCCGTTCGTGTCGCCGATGGAGGCGTCGCTGCCGTCGTGGGACTTTGCACTGCGCGCGTGAGCATTTGCGGTCGAACTACCCCTGTGCTCTTCACTGTAATCGACCGCTGCCCTCACGATGTGATCCTCGGCATCGACTTTTTAACGGCGCACTCTGCCCTGATTGATTGTTCAAGTGGCCTCCTTCGCTTAGACCTGCCTTTCTGCTCCGACCGCACAGATATCAAGCCACGCCTCTGCTCCGTCGAGTTCGTTCGCCTACCGCCCGAAGCTGCCATGTATGTTCCTTTGGCCCCGTTTCCTGCTATTCCTGATGGTACATACGTCACTTGTCCAATCACCGATGTTGTTCTCCACCGTAACGTCATACTCCCTCACACTGTCGTGACCGTCACGGATAACAGAACCTATCTTCCCGTCCTTAACTTTAGCCGCTCTGTCCAAGTTTTGCCCCATGGCATTGCACTCGCTGACTTGCTTCCGTTGGCTGACTGCGAAGTTTCTGCCCTCAAGCCTGTGCCTCTGTCTGAACCCCCCGTATCAGCTTCCCGTTCGACCCTTTTTACTCCCATGATAGCACCGGATTTGACACCTCAGCAAGCCAGTGCTCTCTCCGACCTTTTCTTTTCGTACAGCGACATTTTTTATTTTGGCGACCGACCTTTGGCCCAGACATCTGTCGTTACCCATCGCATCAATACTGGTGATGCCAGCCCTATTCACAGAAGGCCTTATCGAGTCTCTCTTGCTGAGCGCCGCGTCATACAGAAGGAGGTCGACAAGTAGTTGACAAATAATATTATTGAGCCTTCCTGCAGTCCCTGGGCGTCTCCTGTCGTTTCAGTCAAAAAGAAAGATCAAACTTGGAGATTCTGTGTAGATTACCGCCACCTCAATCAGATCACTAAAAAAGACGTTTATCCGCTCCCGAGAATTGACGACGCCCTCGACAGCTTGCATGGTGCCAGCTATTTTTCCTCGATCGACATGCGTTCCGGCTACTGGCAAATAGCTGTCGACGAACGGGATCGAGAGAAAACCGCATTTGTCACCCCTGACGGACTATACCAATTTAAGGTCATGCCATTTGGCCTCTGTAACGCTCCTGCGACCTTCGAGCGCATGATGGACTCGCTTCTCCGTGGCTAAAGTGGACAACGTGCTTATGCTACTTAGATGACGTCGTTTTCTCTGTCACGTTCGCAAGTCACCTTGAACGGCTTTCTACGATACTGGCAGTCTTTCGCCGCGCCGGTCCTCAACTCAACGCAAAAAAATGCAGCTTCGGCCGCCGCCAGATCAAAATCCTGGGACATTTGGTTGACGAAAATGGTGTGCAGCCCGACCCTGATAAAGTTCGTGCAGCCCGCGAGTTCCCTACACCACGTAATACAAGTGATCTGCGAAGTTTTCTGGGGCTCTGCTCCTACTTCCGTCGCTTCATTCGGAACTTCGCTGACCTAGCACGTCCCCTTACCTCCCTTTTGCAGAAAAACGTGAATTTCTCGTGGAGTCGTGAACAAGCTCAGTCCTTCACAACGCTCATTTCCGCGCTCACCGCTCCTCCTTTACTGGCGCACTTCGACCCGTCTGCGTCTACAAAACTGCGCACCGACGCTAGCGGACATGGTATTGGCGCCATCCTTGCCCAGTACCAGCACAGCCACTCTCGTGTGCCAGCCGCCTTCTATCTCAGTCCGAGCGCAAATTATTCCGTTACGGAGCGCGAATGCCTTGCACTTGTTTGGGCGTTGACCAAATTCCACCCTTATTTGTTTGGGCGGCCCTTCAGCGTAGTGACGGACCATCATGCCTTGTTTTGGTTGTCATCACTTAAGGACCCTACTGGCCGCTTAGGTCGCTGGGCCTTGTGATTACAAGAATACACGTTTACTGTTGTGTACAAGTCAGGCCGCCTACATCAAGACGCCGACTGCTTGTCCCGCCACCCCGTTGACCCTCCTGAACTTCTTGACAATACTGCTGACGACTGCGTTTTGTCCATTTCGAACTTTCTCCACATCGGCGTCGAACAGAGTCGTGATCCTTCCCTGCGCCCCATTATTGATCACCTGCGCAACGACAGCACCGATCCGCCCATCAGTATGTTTGTGCTGCTTAATAACACATTATACCGACGCAATATGCGCCCAGATGGTGTAGACCTTTTGCTTGTTGTCCCGACACATCTATGCTCTGCTGTTCTTGCGCACCTTCATGATGCTTCTACAGCAGGGCACCTAGGAGTGTCCCGCACATACGACAATGTTCGACGGCGATTCTACTGGCCTGGCCTCTACCGCTCTGTTCGTCGCTACGTCGCCGCCTGTGAGCTGTGCCAGCGCAGGAAGACCCCGTCTCTTCACCCTAGTGGGCCCCTGCAACCACTCGCAGTTCCAACTGAGCCCTTTTCTCGAGTTGGTCTCGACCTGCTTGGGCCATTTCCCACATCCACTTCAGGGAACAAATGGATTGGCGTAGCGACCGATTACGCCACCCGGTATGCCATAACCAGAGCTATTCCCACCAGCTGTGCCTCCGACGTAGCAGACTTTCTTTTGCATGACGTCATCTTGCTTCATGGTGCTCCTCGTCAACTGCTCACCGATCGCGGTCGCTGCTTCCTTTCTAAAGTTGTTAATGACCCTCTGCGCTCATGCGCTACGCGCCACAATTTCACAACGGCCTACCATCCACAAACGAATGGTCTTACTGAGCGCCTTAATCGTACCCAGACCGATATGATGTCAATGTATGTTTCTGACCATCACCGTGACTGGGACATCTTCACCTTTCATAACATTCGCTTATAACTTCTCACGGCATGATACCGCCGGATACTCTCCCTTTTATCTACTCTTCGGCCGCGACCCTCTACTTCCCTTCGACACCTTACTGCCTCTTGACGATTCCTCCTGCAGTTACGCTTCGGATGCCATCGCCCGCGCTGATGCCGCCCGTCATATTGCTCGAGACCGGCTTCGTGCGTCCCAGCGTTCTCAAAAGCACCGTTACGATCTCCAGCACCGTGACGCCTACTACCCTCCTGGCTCCCTCGTACTCCTCTAGCTCCCTGCTCGACGTGTAGGCATGTGCGAGAAACTTCTGCCCCGCTACGTGGGCCCTTACAAGGTCTTGCGGCAACTTACCGACGTGACGTACGAGATTATCCCTGTGAACCGCCACTCTCCTGCAAACCATCATCCAGAAGTCGTGCATGTCGCCCGTCTCAAACCTTATATCTCGCGCTCACCTGTGTAGTCTACGCACCGGGACTGTGCTTCTTTCGCGGGGGGGGGGGGGGGGGGTATTGTTACTGTACGCAGTAAAAGAGACGATGGCGAAGTGCTGGGCTAGTGGAGAAAGACGACGCTGCAGCTACGTCTGGTTCTCCTATGAGTGTGTCCCTCACGGTGAATTGTTGCGGCTACGACGTACCATCGCCTCCTAACATCTCGACGTGCCTCGTAACAATATCATCGTTGTTTGAATGCTATGCTGCAAACAACAGCCGATTTGGCGCAGGATCAACTGGCGAGTACCACAAAAAAAGTAGTTTTCAAGTTTTCTATAAGAAAATGTGTTGCGTTATTCTGCGCAACCCATAGTTGCTCTACAGAAGGTATTGGCGTCAAGCTTTGTATTGTTTATTTGCGGCGAAAAACCTACCTCGCAAGTATTTTTATGAAGAAGTATCTCCCCGCATTTTTGTAAAATGAGCTTTTGGGCATGCTATTACTTTGCTCTCCCAGGATTTGCCTTGAAGAATCGAAAGCCCGCGCAACTGCTTCGAGGTTGTGTTAGATTTGCGTAGATGATACAGGCATGCGGTCGAGTTGCGCAGGAAGTTTACCCATCGGCGACAATTGGGAACCCTTGTAGCTATCACTGCCTCCAAGCTGATGGTTCCAGTCTTGGTTAAAGTATTGGGGAGACGTTCTTTCTCATGTCTCAGTATAGTTTTTGCCCGGTTCAGCGCGCGTCTGTTAATGAGATGCATGCGTTTTGTTCATGGCACTGCATGTTGCCACATCGGGACTCGGTGCTCTTTAGTCATGTTTCCGAAAACGATTTCTTCGAAATATGGAAATATGGAATCTAGTACCCTCGACAGTATATAACATCCCCAGAGCTTTCCACTTTCTGCAGCCTACCTCCAGCCAGGTGAGCAGAGCGGCCTCCCATTATTACGGTTCCGCCTTGTGTACAATGGCTGTTGCATGTATCTTCTGACAGGTCTAGTGGTGTGGTTTGGTATATTGTTAGCGTTCAGCTGCCTTTTTCCTTTAGCTAGGAATCAATCCCAATAACTAGCGCATTTCTTCCTTTTTTCTACTTGCCGCATCTCTGTAGACGATGTTGTTGTAATTATATTTGGTGTTGATTATGATTTCCCCCCTCGCCCTGAACCTGCTTTGATGAACGACAGGAAGCATGCATTTTTTTCGTAGGTGCTACTTTAAGCGCAGACTTATATCGCCGGTTTTGGTTGGACAATTTTAATGTGTGGCTACAATAAACTGTTGGCATGTACAGATGAATGTTCAGTATGCTATATTTCATTCCCCATAATGGCGCATGAATAATGAATTATGAGAATTGCCTCTCCACTTGGAAAAGTTTATGAGATAACATCGAAAACATTTATAAGAGCTCCCCGCAAAAATGGATGAAATCTGATGCGTCTGACGCGCATCCAGAAGGACTTGTTTCTAAGCTAATCGGTCCACAGCCCAAATGAAGTTGCCGTTGGTTGCCTTGAAGAAAAAAAAGTTATTTTACGCGAAAGTATAGCATGTCACCTCACTTGTGCGAGGCGCCAAATGCCCGTCTTGCAGTCCTTATATAGGATATCGTACAAGAACAGTAGCAAAAATTATATATGTTCCTAGCGTTGAGAAGATACTGGACGGAAAAACCCACCGCTCCGGAGGAAAGTCCTCGGCTCTCCTAAGGGAATTGAAAAAAATTACCGACGAATACGTTACTTCCTAATGCGAAATTTGAGTAGAGCTCATCAGCTGTTTCACCTTTTCGGTAGACTTAACTAAAGGTTTCGAGCAAGACACGCATGTACAATTACAGACAAGATTTCCAGCAAGACAAGTATGTCTTTTTTAATTTTTCACAGGTATTCCTCCACTAACAGTTCTCGCTGTCATGAAAGAAGCTTTGTTGTCGGAGAAATGAAGAGAGCAATTAAATTATAGGGAGGTTGTGGGAGGCAGTGCGTGGGCCCAGAGGAACGTTGCGCGACGAACAGATAGCAGCGACTGACTGATGCCGCTGACGCCCTCTAGCGAGTGAAGAGAACGTGACTCTGCGTTTCGGCTTGAGATGCACGCCCTGGGATCCGCTGATAGCGAGTCGGCGTTTAGGCAACAAGAGATACCCTAGCCGCCACGCAGGAATAAGAGAGGGGGGGGGAGCGCGCAGCAATCAGATAACACACGCGGTCGCCGGCACGACACGGAGGAAGCGGGAGGGGGGTGGGGGTGTAGTGCGCGCTGCCCAGCTGCGGAGCTGGTGACAGGGACGACATCAACGCCGACACCGAATGCCGATACCGACGCCAACGCCAACGACGAGGTGAAACGCAGGAACGGGCGCCAAAGAGCTGCGCTCTAAAAAGCAGCATTTGGAGGTCAGACTACTTCACGGCGTCACTGACAGAACTCCATGAGTCATCACACTTTCTCTCCTTTGGACCAAAGTTGTGACGGAACAGGCCTTCGTGCATCACCACGGGCGGTGTCATACATTTCGCCTGCTTTTGCCATGCATCTAGTTTGCGACAGGCATTCCATCCGACGGCACGTGTACCTATAATGCCGTAATCAAATCACTACGCCACGCGACCCGGCGCAGTCGGCGCCTTCATAGAAGCAGGAAGAGTACAAATGGCATCGCGCAACCAGTCACCTGGCGGCGTGTGCCACAAGACAAAGCGTGGAAATCAAGATTCGCGCGGCAGCACACCGCGGGTGATCTTTCACCTTAGTATAAACAGACGGACGTAACTGCGTCTGCTGGATTCTGACATCACAGCGATGATTAATAAAAAAGAAGTGCTGGAAGGAAATATCTGAAAGAAGTGAGCGGAACATGCCTTTCCCAAAGGACCAGAGTGCGGTTACAGTGTCACGGTCCATGCAAGTGCCTTAAACAAGTCTGTTATTGAAGATCTCCAGCTAAACTGCAAGAGGCTCTTTTCCTTTGCTTCAAATTTCGCTCCTCTCTTGATTACCTTAGACCATTCATTTTATTACCGAATAAAGAATTTATTCGCAACTATAAACACAATGCAGCACAACTTCTTCCCTGTCAGGTTGCGGCCTCTCGTTTCGGTACCCGAAGTCAGTCTCTTCTTGCCGCGTCGCTCGGACTCGTCGGAGCTTCTCTCCTCCCTCTACAAGTCTTCCTCTTCAGCTGTCACCGTAGTAGCAGTTCACAGCAAGCACCCGTCAAATTCCTAGAAAACCATTCGCTGGCACGGCTCGGGGTGGTTGAGGAAGAATCGGGTGTCCTTTTCGACGCTTTTCTACGACCGACATTACCCTTCCGCTGGCCGTCCGTGCGGCACCAGCCCGCCGACCTCCTCACAAGTTCGGACGTTCGGAGGGAGAAAGTGTCTGCCACGGCCGCTCCGCTTGCTTAAACACACACACACACACACACACACACACACACACACACACACATAC
>JAJIZL010046796.1:2023-17762 GCA_023969395.1 Amblyomma maculatum | reverse complement strand
GTGTGTGTGTGTGTGTGTGTGCGTGCGTGCGTGTGTGTGTGTGTGTGCGTGCGTGTGTGCGTGCGTGTGTGTGTGTGTGTGCGTGCGTGAGTGCGTGTGTGTGTGTGTGTGCGTGTGTGTGTGTGTGTGTGTGCGTGCGTGCGTGCGTGTACATGTTTTCGGGAGAACGGGGACTAACGCCGTGGCGTTAACCCGCCGCCGCCTTTCAACCGCCTCTACCTCTACGCCGATAAGGGTTCACCTGGGCACCGATCAGTAAAAATACATCTTCCATCTACGGGCCTTCATCCACCACTCAACGCCACCCTCCACAAGTATCACCTGTCACCACCCACATATTTCTGCTTTCCAGAAATTTCCACCCATCCGAAGACCGCAGGGAAAGGACTCCGTGGGAGGACAATCAGTGTTACAGGGGAATGTGCCACCGTATGGTCACCCGTAATGTTTTTTGCTTCTCGGTGGCTTGTGTGTACTTTGCAGTTATGCTTTCTTAGGATTCAAGTTTATTTATTGCATAAGAACAGATTTCAGATAAGTATTGTCGAGCCTCATTCGAAGGAGGCTGAATGCATAGGCAGGCCGGATTGCGCCATGTAAACGAGCAATAAATATGTTTAAATGAGGGGAAAAAATCTTCAGGAACGCGCTCAAGTCTGCTGGTGTAAGGAAATGCGAAAGCATCGCGAGTTCCGTGCTTAGTTCGTTACGAGCTCGGGCTGAGTTTCGTTACTTTTGCGACGTCTACAGCTTCTCTTTTACTTCGTTTTTTATCAGTCATTTTTCTTCGCAAATCTTTTTATTTATTTATTTCTATTTGTCTGTTATTTATTTTAGTTCGAATTTATTTTGTCTGCCTTTCTTTCTTCATTTTTTTAACTTTTTTTTTTCTTACTGACGCTGTTGTCCTCATCCTCTGGCATCCTTGCACTACACAAGGAAAACTATGGACTCGTTCTCAGGAAGTCGGCGCTGGGTACTGATTTGCGCGCTCGACTAGCGGAACAGAAGGATGGTGGTTTGATTGCCGGCTCGTGGACGCGGTTCACTTATTTGTCTTATTTTCTTCTCATCGTCGTTATATACACATCTCGAAGTCACGCATCCTATCCTCACTACCCATGAGCCAAGAAATACTGTCACGCTGATATGCACAAACAGACCGGTGAAAGGCAGTGCACACTACAGAACTCAAGAAAATAGTAATTCTTCCGGATTGTAGCGTAAAAAAAAAAAAAAAAAAAAAGTATAGAATGAATGAATGTATTAAATGTTGTAGTAAAATCAACACATTCAGCTTCCCCCCGCTGTTCGCTGTTAATAAATTGCTCACATGAGCTGTTGTAATCCTCAGTTTCAAGATCAGTGGAAAGGTTAGGGAGAAATTCGAACTGTTGAGGGGTTATAAAAGGATGAATTGTATTAGGTATGTTAATTATTACATTGACGTTTTTTTATTGGGCTTTCTGAAAGGGAGAAAATATTTATTAGGCGATGATCAGCCAAACTCACTTCATGACCTCTTTTCTGTAGAGAATTACTTTACCATTTTTTTAACTGCTCTGGATGGTTGATATTTCTTGAGGTTGCGATAAGGCAGCCGTGATTTCTCTTCTAGGATGAGGTTATTTCATTTATTTTACTTTCCTTTCTTTGGTGCCTCTTAAGTGTAGTGTTTGTAATGCCTAGCGCTCGTGCCTTGGTACTCGACGGTCTTGCGGGGCTCTTCTCTAAATGAAAATGATCAATAAACCAAACAGACGGGTTACAAGAAGAAGCCTGCAGTCGGCAGTACTGAAAGTGTCTGAGTGCCCGAGAGAAACGGGAAAACCGGCTTCCGTCGTCCAAGGCTTCCCAGCTGGATGGACCATAGACAAGAGCCTTGCGGGCAAAACGAGTCCGTACTTTGGAGTGCATCGAGGTCTTCGCCTGTCTACGATGAAACCTAACCGGGCCAGGATATGTGCTTCTACCTGTACCAAGAGCGACGATTTATATTCCTCCCGACCGGCTCCTGGGACCTTCCTTCTCACAGGCGCGACGACTTCCGATACCGATCTCGTTGCACTGCGTTATCAATCAGCTGCTTCCTGTGTCCCAGGGCATGCGATTACGACGGAGCCGGATGCTGCACGGTTCCCATCGGCTCGCGGTGCGGATAAGCAACCGACGCTGGCCGCACGTCGGCCAGCCGCATCGCGCCGGTATTCAAATGGCGTGTTACGGAAACGAGAGGATATATCAGGAGGTCCCAAGGCAAGCAAATGCCGGTTTGGCTGTATGTAAAAGCATCGTGAAGCTAGGTTGCGGGAAGGGAGATGAACAAAATAGGAAGGATCAGTTGCAATGCACAGCTATGACGACGGTGAAAGCAAATTGGAAAAGAGATATTCAGAGAAGTATATAAGTTTTCATAAGGATGTCAGATGGCGAGTCACATGGCCGGGTACTCAGTGGTTGGTGAGTCATATGAAGTCACGAGATCACATGACAAGTCGGGTGCTGCCAACTTGGAGTTCTCATTTGAGATGAGACAGGGAGACGCGAAACGAACCTTCCATGGACTAGCTGAGTAAACCATGCTACTTCTAGGACACCCTGACACGTCCGTAGGCCTTGATTAAAACGGAGCCTTATAAGCATCTATATCTAGTTGTCCTTCACCTAATTGGGTGGCTTAATGACTGTATGCTAATGAGTATTTGCGAGATAATAGGGTAGGGGTTAGCGATGAAGCGAGTAGTAGAGTGCATCTATCCCAACGTGGATCCGCGAAACGGCCCGAAGTTCAATTATCAACCCCCTGCCCCCGGTTCTATTTATTCATTTATTAATGGGAAAGCATTACTAGGCTGCGTCGGAACCAGAAGTGTCCGCAAAATCTGGCCCCAGAATGTGTCGCCAGATGCTGCGCCTTTCCTTCAACGTAAAGCAATTTACAGATTAATTGTAGCTTTCCACCATACCCCAGTTTCAGCTCGGGCTCCTTTCCCTTAAACATACTGTGTCTTTCCTTTTCTGTAAACCAATTACTAATACGCAATAGTAGGCTATGTAAAATTAATAATGGTATTGCTTGATAACTATTAGTAACAATAACAAAATAAAAAGAATAGATGATGATGGCAATTATACCGGTAAATAAAAATAAAAGAAAAATAAATAAGAAATAATTTCCTTATGGTGTAAAAAAGTAGCAAAAAAATGTAGCGGCCAGCGTTAACGCTTTCGATTTCTCACAATGCAGTTTCTGCAGTAAACTCGTAAGCTTTTTTTTTACCTTCCATGGAAGGAAAAAAAAAAAAGCTTACGTTGAAGAGGTGTGCGGACACACAGATATTTTGTGTATAGGGTTGTCGAAATTCCATTTATACAATTTCAGCTGAAGCAAAACGAAAACGCTGAAGATTGGCGATGGAGGCAGTAAGTCCGGGAAAGTGGTTCTATAGTCACTTGCTGTTCGCGGAATGAAGGAATCTGCTGCACATTTAGGTTTAAGGGATACATGGCCCTATGGGAATGATCAATTCGGGCTGAAATGCATGATTCTTCTTCTTCTTCTTCCTTGATATTTGGCACATACCCTTGAAGGGGGATTGGCCAGGGTTCAGTGTGGACTGCCAAATGTCCTACACAAACTGAATTAGTGTAATAAAGTAATTGACAACTAAACAAAAACAAAAGATTTAAGATCACAAAAGTTATCGAATGAAAAAATAGGCAAAAAATTTGGAGTTTTGTAAATTTGGAATGCAATTAGCAAGGGAATCTGTCCGTAGCTGTGATGTAGTTATGTAAGTACCGACAAATTTGAGGCAACGCAAATCCTTTCACACTCGCACCGAAGGAGAGTAGAAGCGGGACCGATAACGTAAATCCCAAGCGTGCAATATGGAGTTTCTAAATGCACCCTCCTCTGATGTGAAAACCTTCGGCAAGCGAGAAGGAAGTGATCAATATTTTCAATTTCACCGCAAGCCTCACAAAGGTTTGTGGGGCTGATCCCGCATCTACATAAATAAAGATTTAGGCGAGGAATCCTGCATCTCAGGAGAGTCATCGTTACCTCACACTGCTGTGATTTACATGCTCGAACTTTCCATGAGTATATGAGATGCTGGTATTCGGCTGAAGATAGCAAAGGATCATTGCATGTAGCGGCTAGGTATTGATATCGCTGGAAACGGGACATTCCAAAAATGGTGATATTAGGGATGGTACATGAAACAGATGCATCAAGAGCTGATTTAGCCAGGAAATCTGCCGCTTCGGTATGGAAAATACCGTTGTGTGCGGGGACCCAGATGAAGCGTATTTCTTTCACCCACCCCGGTATGAAATACTTTAGTGAGCGGCTCAACAGAGCATCCCGTGCTGACTCCAGTGACAACAAAACAGAAAGAGAATCTGATAGAAAAATTATTTTTGATTGACTGCAGGGAACTTTTAGTACCGCTAGCCCAATTGCCATAAACTCTGCTAGAAATATTGGTGTGTAATCCGGGACACGCACCGAAAAACTCCAGGAAAGAGACTCCGAAAAAATTCCAATCACAGCTTTGTGCGCAATCACAGACGCATCAGTGGCAATTACAGTTTGATCAGGGAACTTTTCAAGGTGTTCACATAGGAGACTGGATATGACTTGAGGGCAAGTGCTTCACATCAGATGGAAATATAGAATCATAATTTATATCCACAAAGGACGTTGAGCAACCAATAGGACATATAGAAGCAAGGTCCACACCAATGTTTGTTAAAATGCCCTGCGTATAAACAACCTTGGGCTTGCAGACCCTTGGCCACTGGTGAGAGAGAAAGAGTGCGGGGTTTGACACAAAAATAGGTATAGCCACACCGGGAGTAGTCTCAAATGATCGCAAGAATGATCTGACAGTTAGAAGGTGGAAACGGGAGTTAAGGTCCGGAATGCGGGCCTCCAAGTACAGAACGGTGGTAGAGACTGACTGTGGAAGCCCTAGGCAGAGGCGCAGCGCCCGTCTTTCTAAAAGCAGCAAATAATGCAGCTTATATTTTGGATACCCAGAAAAACAATGCAGCCAAATTCCAGAATCGGCCTCACATAGGCTTTGTACAAAAGTAGAAGAGTATCTCGACGCATACCAAATTTCCTGTTACTTATCCGTGTCAGCCTACCAATGGCACGTTCACCTTTCCGAACATTAGACCTGATGTGAAGCCTCCAATCCATACTAGCATCATACGTAATGCCTAAATACCGCACAGATTCCACTTGAGGTATGACGTCTGAGCGGTAGTTTAACGAAACATATAAGGGGGTTACGGTTTTAAAAACTAGCACACTACTTTTGGACACATTTAAAACCAATTTAATTTTGTCCAAACAGACCTCAAGTGCATTTAGGTAAGCCTGTAGTGAACGATATAGGTCATGAATATCTTTTGCCGAGGCGAAGAATGCTATGTCATCTGCATATACATATACAGTGACATCAGGATGAACCGGAATATCGCACATTAATATATTAAAAAGGAGTGGGGAGAGCACAGAGCCCTGAGGCACCCCTCTTGTCTGTGCATAGGTGTCCGAGATTAATGTGCCATCAGTGCAAAAGAATTCTCGTCCTTTCAAAAATTCCCTGATCCACGCATAAATGTAGAATTGAGGACGTAATAATGACAACTTGTTTAGTAGAATGGAATGTTCAATGCTGTCATAGGCCTTAGCAATATCGAGCGTCACTAACGCTGATACCTCCTTGTTGTACATTGCAAGGCGAATCCTGCTTTCTAAATCTACATGTGCAGACCATATTGAGCATCCATTGCGGAAACCAATCTGGGAAGAACTCAAAGCATTAACCTCTGAGATATGCTTTGAGAGGCGGCCATGCACAATTCTTTCTATTAATTTTACTAGATTCGAAGTCAAAGCTATCGGCCGAATGTTTTCAACATGAAATCCTTTACCAGGGTCTTTCAAGAGCAATATAATTTTCGCCACTTTCCAGACGTGAGGCAGCCATGTAGTTTCTAATGATTCATTAACCAGATCCAGGAGATCCTGAGTGAAATCATTTGCTAAAATTTTGACCATACCTACCGTAACCCCGTCCCAACCTGGAGCCGAGTTTCTCATGGAAGAAATCACAGATAGTAGTTCTGACCTATCAACCTCAACATACTCTGAGCAGGAAATGGGAGCGTGCAAGGGAACTCTGCACTGCTCCTGGAAACGTAATGCTAGTCCTTGCGCAATTTGTTCCAACTCATCCTTTGCCTCCTCTGGGGACAACACTACTGAACTTAATGACTGTGAAAGGTGCGAGTTTTTATTTCGTTCCCTGAAACGATACAAAGCCTTCCTGTGCTTAGGGTTTGACAAATAAGTATTTAAATTTTCGTTGTACTCGTCCTTTGCCTGCGCTATGGCTCTTTTGAATGACGCCGAACAAAATTTGTAGTTTATCCAGTTTACTGGGCTCTGGTTATAAGAGACACTTTTCCATGCTGCTTTTCTACGGCGGAAGGCTTTCTCACACGCGTCATTCCACCTCCAGCCAGTTTTCAGCTAACAGGGGAAATATATATAAGTGCTCCGATGATTAATTGCAAGTGACTTTAAAACAGTGAAGCAGGTATTTGTTTGACTTTAACACGCCAGTACTTGGCTGTGTTTTCATTTTTTTTTTTTTTTTTGAGTGCGGTACACTGCCACGAGAGAAAAACCAGCTGTAGCGACAGAGAACAAAGAAGCGCTGCGGTGGTGCACGCGAGAGGCAAAGCAGCATTCATCGAACGTGAACACGCGCCAAACATTTGTCACCGCTAAGCTTCAAGCCGACGACTTGCGAGGCTCCAAGCCGACTTACTACCAGGTGAGAAGAAGCCATTGTCGTATAGCCTAAACGTCCCCTCTCTTATAAGAGTCTTGGCCCCGTTTCATACATGCGCACTGGTATCGCTAACTGCGCAGTGTGCCGAGCGTGTATGCGTGAAATGCGTTGGCTACCGATAACAGAAGTGCCAAAGTATAGTCTGGACAAAAATGAGATCGGCTGTAGTGAAGAGGAAACAGACATGCCGCCATAAACGAAGGACGAGGCTAAGAAAGCCTTAGAAGACATGAAAAGGAGGAAAGAAGCTGGGAAGGATCAGGTAATTACGGATTTGTTGAAGGTTGGAGCTACCATGGCCACCTTGTATCCGAAATGTCTGATGACATCGAAAGTACTGGAATAATGGAAGAACGCTATAACATTATTTTGTTTCATACGAAAGGCGACGCTGAGACTTGAGAAATACAGACCGATCAGCTTACTATACGTTATGTGCAAGGTATTTACTCAGTTAATCGCTAACAGGATCAGGACAACTTTAAACTTTAATCAACCAAACGATCAAGCAGGATTTCGGATACGGCACTCTACCATCGATCATATCCACGCTATTAACCAGGTGATAGAAAAGCGCTCAGAATATAACCAGCCCCTATACGTAGTAATAACTGTCAACTGGAAAGCATTTGACTCGGTCGAAACCTCAGTAGTCATGCAGGCATTGCGAGATAAGAGTGCAGGTGAGACATATGTGAATGTACTGGAAGATATCTATAGCGGCTGCACAGCAACCATAGTTCTGCATAAAGAAAGTGATAAAATTCCAGTTAATAAAGGTGTTAGGCAAAGAGACACCAACTCCCCAGTGCTATTTACAGCCTCCTTAGAGGGTCTATTCAAAGATATGGAATGGGAGCAGTTAGGCATCGAGGTCGATGGTGAATATCTCAGTACTCTGCGATTCACTTACGACATTGCCTTGTTAAGTAACTCAGGGGAACAACTGCAACTGATGATTAATAATCTAGACAGGAGAAGCAGAAAGGGAGGCCTAAATATTAATATACAGAAGACTAAGGTAATCTTGAACAGTCTGGGAAAGGAACAACAGTTTACAATAGGAAACGAAGCGCTTGAAGTGGCAGGCGAATATGTCTACATGGACAGGCAGTAACCGCAGATCTGGACCACGAAAGGGAAATAACTAGGAGAATAAGATTGGCATGGCGCATTTAGAAAGTACTCACACATTATGACTAGCAGCTTACCGGTATCGCTCAAGAGGAAAGGGCAAACCCGTTGCATCCTTCCGGTACTTGCCTATGGGGCTGAAACATTGAGATTAATGAAAAGGGTCATAGGTTGAGGACATTGCAGAGGGCTATTGGATGGAAAACGATAGATGTAACGTTAAGAGATAGGAAGCGTGAAGAGTGAGTGAGAGAAATAACTCAAGTAACTGACATTCTAGTCAAAATTAAGAAGAAATGGGCGTGGGCAGAATATGTAGTGCGTAGAGAGGACAACCGATGGTTGCTTAGGATAACAAGCTGGAATTCATGGGAAGAAAAACCTAGAAGGGGGCGGCAGGAAGTTAGGTGGGTGGATGAGGTTAAGAAGTTCGCAGGGTTCAAGTGGATGCAGCTAGCACGGGGGTAAATGGAGGAGTATGGGAGAGGCCTTCGTCCTGCAGTGGGTATAGTCCGGCTGATGATGATGATTTTGATAATAATGTTACAGAAGTGTATATGCCACCATCGCAGGTAACACTGATGGTAGGACGACTACTGTGCAGCTACCGGCTTCACAACCTACGCGAGACCGCACAGCCCGCAGCGTCGACAGTGGCCTACGACGTTTCCCGTTCTCCTTTCGAGTTTCTCACCCTAGTTCATCAGGGGCAAGACAAAGTACTCAAACTAGCCGTGCGCAACCCAGACACGCTCGATCTCCCCGTTGTCATGAGCACAGCCGGAATGGCCGCCTTCTTCATACGCCATTCTTCTCTCGGTCCACCGATGTGGACGCCGCTGTTTACCTCGACCTTGCACCCATTCAAGCTCTCTCTGTGCGACCTCCTGGACAGCTGGCTGGACAACCTCCGCGATACTCTCTCGCCTTTGGCTACTGGTGTCTTCTACCTGGCTTTCCGGTTTGCCCACTGGGTTGCCGAGCGTGGTTACAACGCGGGGCTGCTGTACTACACGGATTGGTTTCTGGTAGCCTCCTTCCTCGTGCCACGGTTTTGCCAGCTCAAAATGGTGGGCGCCCGAAAAAAAGCCAGCTGTTCAGCTGTCAGGGCAGCAAGGGCACTCCGAAGCCACTCCATCGACTATACCTGCCGGATCAGCAGTGGCACAGCATTTGGCTATCGCACCCCTCTACGTGCTCCTGCTGTACAGTGCGACGTGGGAAGCCTTCAGCGGCATGCCATACCCGAAGCACCGCAACTGCCACGAGGCCAGCGCCTTTTCCTGGCTCCCGAAGCAGGGCGCACTGCGCATGGTGTCGGTTATGACGACATCGGGGGATTCGCTCATTTGGATATTTACACACACGGTCCGCTGACCCTGGTTCCCTAAGGTGTTCTAGGTAATAGTGCTGGGAATCCGGAACCTACTCACCCACTGCGTGTTTGTTGCGCTTGTTCGTGTTTGATATTGGGTCGCTGAATCTTGTGCGTGCGTGTGCAGCCCCTGTCATGTGCATGCGTGCTGGATTGAGTATGTGTGCAGAAATTTGGAAGGTTCAGGTAGGCGGCCGCACATGTGTGTGGATAGTTTATTTTCTTGTTCTCTCTTGCCGCCTGCAGTGACATCCAGTTCTTGAGGCTGACTGCTAAGGGAACCTGTTAGCTGAGAGGTTGAAAGGTTTAGTGGACTGTTCGGTGGATCTGGCATGCTGCAATGGTCTGTCTGTGCACACATATTTATGGGCGCTTGGGCTTTGCAGGTCACTTCACGCCTTCAGGGAGTAAGACCAGGAGAATCGACAAGCCTTTTTTTTTTCTTTGTTCGGTGCAGAAGTCTTCAGTGCGAGCTACCTGCACTAGAGGGTGCCAGTCCCTTTCTGCCTCAACTATTACATTGGTAGGGTTCGTGAAAAGTTGCTACGTCAAGTAATTGTATTAGTTATTTTTTACTGTTTTTGTGGTTCCCACTTGAGAAGCCTGAACAAATGCTTATCAGTGTTTACACTATGCCACTGCAGTGTTTGCTGAGGGGTCAATGGAAGTTTTTGACAAGGAAGTGAGAAATGTAGGGCTTGTTTCATCTCCTCCAATGGCTATAGATGGCTATGAGATGACCGTGGTATGGACTGTAGCCTCATCAAGTCAGGTTCCATTTCCCTTGCTGATGGCAAAAGCAACGCTTTAGGAAGGCTTCATGTAGAGTCTGATTTACTCCTGGCTTCGCAATCTAAACCTAGACCTATATCACATTTTGTATTTTGAACTATTTAATCTAGAAATAAATTTCTTAGATCCGAATTCGTTTCTTTTTTTCTTTCATTTTGGAATGTCTTGCACTCTTGATAGAGCCTTCTTAGATGCTGAAACAGAAAGTTTAAAATGTTTGTCGTTATCAAAATTCTCCATCTACAAGGCAACATCGATCGTTAGCTATACTGGAATGGATCGGAATAGATTAGTCATTTGTGTGGAGGCGCCCGAACTATGCAAAAAAGTCAAATATCCGGAGAACGATGTGGTGCACTCTCGAAGACGACGACGCTGACAGGGTAGATTAGTCTAGACCGTTCTTGAAGTCTTTGCACCGAGTTTCGCCCATCGCAGCGCAGGTCTCAGTAAATACATAACCGTGATGAACGTGTTACTGCTGAGCTCCACGGGGTTCTCGTTGCTGCTTTCTTATGTCGCTCCTAATCTTAGTGCACTTTCCTGTTTGTTTCATATTTTACTTCGCTTAATCTAATTGTGTGCGATTTAACGCCTTGTAATGTTGAACAAACAAAATATGTGTCTTCGAAGTGTCCGTCTAGATCGTCCCGTCGATTCGTAACGCCTTAAACCAGTGGTTGATACACAGTCATTCACAAATTTCATAAGTGCATCAGCTCTTTAGAGCATAATTTTGCGCTGTACGATCGCTTGAACTGTCTCATGCGCATTGCGGTTGACTTGGAGAATGGCATAGAAATTTTCCAGTTCGATGGAATAATGTGGTGCGCAGTAACGTTAGCGTGCTCACATATGTGTAAGCGGCAAGGTAGACACTGTCGATCGGCTCAGTGAAACGTAACCCAAAGAAGGGTATCACTGCATAGGCGCTTTACCAAACTCAATTCGAACATCTGACAGTGATTTCCCTACACATCTCTTAAGGGGGTGTGCACTGCCTTCCTTGCTTTTCTGAAGGCGCTCCTTTATAGGCTGAGCTTATTTTTTATACTTATAAGCGTAAAAAATAAACTGACTACCAAAAATGACTTCTGCTCCCCCCCCCCCCCCCCGCACACCCACACATACACATATTTACGCACACACAATAAAAATATTTCAATTCCCGAGGACATACCGGCCGCAACAGTCTATTCAAAGACGTGAAACCTGATAAGTGCATAAGGTGGTTTACGTGGATGAATGGGGTTCTTAAATTGTAGTCTTGACCAAATGTTCGTGTGGGCTGTTCTATACAGCTATAGGGCAGGCAACGTCACATCAGGCTCGGACACTGGGTTAAAAAGACAGATCACGCATGCAAATGCCAGCACAACGAACCGTCTCCGCAGCCTCTTTTGTACTGACCAGGACTTTAAGGAGGTCGCATCACGATAAATAAACGAAGCATTTAAACTGGAAACGCGAACTCGAGACGGTCAAAAAAACAAGCACTTTATCTTATCTTTAAAAAGATAAGATAATCTTTAAGGAAGAGAAAAATGACGTTGGCGTACATCAATGAATACCAGCTCCTAATTAAAGAAATACTACTCTTACTGAAAACAAAGCTCTTGGTAGAAAATACCTAGGCAAATGCCTATAAGGATAGATGTCTAAATTGTGAACAGTTTCGTTTCGGAACTGCTTTCGCGCTTTTATCACGGAAAGAAAACGGTAAATAAAATGCAGACGTTCAAGTACTTTTGAACGAGGTTTCAAGAGTGGAAGCTATCGGCCGCATCCGTATTCACTGCTGCCGCTTCGATCGTGGCACACTTCCGCGCTTGGTAAGCTTCGGCAACATCGGCCGCATCCGTATTCACTGCTGCCGCTTCGATCGTGGCACACTTCCGCGCTTGGTAAGCTTCGGCAACGGGCTAGCCTGGCTTCTCTTTGTTTCGGATCTCTGCAACCTGTCCGGTACTGCTGCGTCATTAGCGAGAGTGGCTTGCTGCCCAGCTACATCCGTTGGATGATCGGATTCGGCCTGCGTCGCATGCGCTGAAGCGAACGCACAGACGGTCCATGCAGGCGTAGATGTGATCCGCCGCTACAGCGAAGATGATCCTGGTAAGAACGCCCCGATCTGCACAGTCTCTGGCGGACGCAGCGAAATACTCCGAAAAATCCACCAATCAACCCGCCAGTACTTTAAGGCGGTAGAGACCTCCGTTTATTATGCTGGTGATGAGCATTTCCTTACGTGATGCAGAAAGGTCTTTCAGGGCCATAAGAAGGCTGAATACTTTGTCTTTATATTGCAATGAGGAATCGAGCAACGCTTGTGTAATATGGCGATGGTGCATGTCCATCAAGACATTGTAGACATAATGAACTGATGAGAAATTGTTCAGAGCCAATGTTTTTTGGCTTTTGGACCGCTTAAAAGATATAAATTATGGAGAAGTTACGCAAAGCCTTATGCGAAGTCTGCGTGACTGTGTGAGTGCCGGCTGTATGTGGAGTTATTCTGAACATCCTTTGTTGAAACGTGAGATTAACGCCACCGAGCAGCTTTTGCTGAATTTTTTAATGATCTTTTATTTCCTTTTTGGGACGACTGGATATGAATAGGGATTTTCTCAAGCTACATGTTATGTTGCAATAAAGTTATAATGGTAACTCTGCCTCTTTAGCATAATCGTTTCAAAAACTGTTTCAAGATTATGGCATCATCACGTAATAAAACGGAGAGTGTTAGAAGATCGCGGTCAACGCCGTCAACTATTTTAACATCGTACTTTGCCTATTCAAAAAACAAATAAAATTAAAATATTGAAAATGGATGCCGCTGAGAGCTGCTTGTAGCCTCCCACCTACCCCTGTACCCTGAATGTTTCACTGCGGTTCCTGGTTCTTTCTTACGCGAAAACTGTTGTGGTATTGCACAACACAACAGTAACGTCCTGCTTTCAGCGAAGACAATGCAATAGATGCCATTGCAAAAGCTTGAACAATATTACGCGCGATGCACGTTTCTCACTGCTAATTTGAGGTTGGGAGCGGAACAAAGCTGCCGGGTTTGCTCCGGTCCTAGTTTGAATGCCTATCGTGGCTATGGTATAAGGTTTTTTTTTTCTTTTTTTTTAATACTGTTCGAAAGTAAAACCTTGGAATATTTCGAAAAATCATGGCTCCTATTTATTTTGGGGATCAAGTTCATCAAAATTGTTTTGTTAATTACTTCTGCTAGGCGAGAATGGGAAGCTCTGAATATTTTTTTGTGAAAAAACAAGGTAGTTCATCATCCGGTATATTTGCATGAAATATTTATCACAAGCTTCAGATGATCTCTGGTACAGCTGATGTACAAGTGGTATTTACAGCTGCTAAAAAGTTACGTGGTTCGATCTACATCAAAAAGAAAAAAAAGTATTATGAATTGCAGGAATAAATATATGGATTGGAATAAATATATGGAATATATGGAATAAATATATATACAGCCTGCATATACGTAATAGCCATACATAAGCTATTTGGGGTAAAGGCCGTGGGCCAGACTACATTTTCCAAAAGGGCTACTGCCGACCATTTATGCTAGCAAAATTCGAATCTCTGACATTTTTAGACGTTGTTGTCACTTGTCCGTCACAAAAATATGCATTTACTGCTGAGATATTTTGATTAGAAGTTGAAGTATTTTATTTTTTCTCATCGCTTTGATTCAAACTCAGTTTTCGCTTATGACGCCATAGGAGACTGTGATTGATGGCGTACAGTGTGCCCTAGCTCCAGCCGAAATTAAAGCTACGGCTGGCCGGAGCCGTCGACTACTGGTGCGGCCGCTGACAACGCCTTGTCGCCGCAGAGCCGAGAAAAAACAAGCAAACAAACAAACAAACAAAAACTGCTGATTTCAATTGAAAATTTTCCAGTGGTGTTTTGCCCCGGTCGGAACAGTTGGGACCAACCGAAATTTGAACCATATGCCGGTAATATTTTTTTTAAATTGGGCCTTTTTTTTTCTTTTTTTTTTACTGGGCGTCACATTTTATAGGAGTAAATGTTGCTGCGTAGGGGCGCTTTCAAGGACTCGGTAGCCAGAGGTAAACCACCCATGCTGGTATAAAAGAAAAAAAAAAAGAGAACACAGGGCCCATTTTGCGCAACTTTTTCCGTTTTCTAAGCTGTTGTATTTCTTACTATGAAGGAACCGAGCTGCCATTGGTTCAACACTTCCTCTGGTGATTGCACTTCAAGCGGTCAACTCAAAAGTTGTCAGAGTCGCTGCTCCGCAGGTCTCACACGAAGCTAAAGTAGGCGTTACTCCATAAAACTAATGCTAAAGATAGCTCTATGTGCAGCATAAATTACGTGCGTACTGTGACGTCGACAGAACAGTGAACATTGAGAAATGAAAATATTCTTAGACGCCTCTCCGAGATCTGATGCTAAGCAGCCAGAAGGAAAGTTTCAGCACATTTAGAGGGCAATTGTTCAGCCCCGCTTACAGTTTCAACGCCTGAGAGAAATATCTATGAAGAAGCGCAGTTAAGTAAAACCCCGTTTCTGCGCTTGCAGTGGCGTAGCAGTTAACACATTGTGGTAAATATCACAAGGGCTGAAGTGCCGTTCTTTTCTCGTTTCCCCTTTTTTTCATAATAAATGTAGCCTGACAACTTAAAGCGTATAACCCTCTTTCTGGAGAGCATAGAGGGCCAGCCTGCGCGACATCTCCACTCGTCTTCGTGCTAGTTCATCTTGCACAATAAACCGCCGTGCCCAATTCCATATAAATTTCACACCACATTTTTCCTGAATAGGTAAACCCTAGCAAGGCATGAACTTCGTCCGAGGAGAACATACACTTCCGCTGCTCCGCGCTTGTAAGCTAAGCCACATCAAAAAGGACACCGCGTGAGCGTTCAGAGTACATAGTTGTGAAGTGCCGAACAATAAACATATTGAAACGAGACTTCCCACCTCTGGCACCGCCAAGTGCATGTTTTCTTTGTCTTCCGACATTTAAGCTTTCGTCTTGCCATCTTTGAGTGATAAAAAGTTCGCACACCGCTTGGAAACAAAACTTACTCAACAATTCAGACATGTAACCGCAATGCACATTAGATATCCTTCGTGATTCTTTGCGCGTCATGTGACTCGTACTTGCGAGAATCGGCTTTGGCGGCGATACCTGTATTCCTGTTCTCGCTCTTCGTTCCTTATAAGTGCTTGAGCGGCGACGTCCCGAAGCCCTGGTCAGTACACAAGAGGCTGCGGAGATTTTTCTTTTTGGCGACATTTGTGTGTACGATCCGTCTGTTTTTGGCATAACGCTAAGATGACGTTTCGTGTACCTACGCTAGAGACTTCAAGGGTGGTCCAGCATCGTCTTCGAGAGAACACCACTTTGTCGTTCACGCTTTCCCCGGTCATCTATTGGACTGCTTTGCATGCTTCAGGCGCCTCTACACAAAGAGTGTTCCAGTCCATTCAAGCATAGCTGATGTTTGATCGGTTGCCATGTGAGTGAGTGAGTGAGTGAGTGAGTGAGTGAGTGAGTGAGTGAGTG
>JAJIZL010046794.1:490-12775 GCA_023969395.1 Amblyomma maculatum | reverse complement strand
GTGTGTGTGTGTGTGTGTGTGTGTGTGTGTGTGTGTGTGTGTGTGAAGCGTCCCCCGTCGTTTATCGTGGCGTTATAATAGATCTAGCATAGCACTGCTAGAGTACATTGAGTGCATTCGATCTTCCCCTAACAGAGCCTCCACGAATTGCACAGCATGTGTGGCGAAGACATGGCGCGAGGTATTTCCTAGATTCCGTAGTAAAATGTGTTTACCTGACATACCAAACTGAATACTGAAGGTATACAAACAAGTTGCTTTCGGGAGAGAGGAAAATGCAAATGTAAAGTTTGAGTATGTAGCCTGACTCCCATAGCAGCGCCCATGCATGCACGAATCCATGGCGCGTCATTCGAACACCGCCTGTACTCAGATCAGCGTCGCTGTTATTCGGTGCGGACAAGCGGCGTCCACCCTATTCTTTCTGACGGACCTCGAGCAACGTTCCCGAGACACACGAAAAGAGGACCGAGCCGCAAACACCGTTAGCCAGGTCGAGAAGCGCTTCTTTTTCTCCCCCTGGCCACCGAACCAACAAAGAGCGTAACGTACTGACTGCGCCGATATGTGTAATGCGAGAGCGTTTCGATGTAGCCAATCTCTGAGGAGCAGGATCTCGGCGGGTCCCCTCCTATCTTGTCGCACACAGACGACGCTAAGAGCGGCAGCCATCGAGGCACACAATACACCGGCGCAAAAAGTGGCCGCGCGGCAATCGCAAAGCGCGCGACGAACGAAAAGAGGACCGGCCGAGGCGAAGCAAAAGCAACCCGGGACACCAAATCAACGGACGACGAACAGGGATCGAGATGGCCGCTGCTGCGTTGGTGGTGGCGCGGCACGGCGGGAGCCATGGAAACCAAAGACAGAGAGAGCCTTTCGGCACAAGTGGAGTAAAAAAAGAACGCAGATCCCGGGCCAGAACGCGCCGTCTAGAGTTTCTTCTCCACACTGCTGCCGGCAATCGCTCCCCGCGCGAATGGCCGCCGCAGAAAGAGAGCGCATCAAGGCCCTCCGCCCTGTCAACTTCAGTGATCACTTTCTGATGTTCTGCGCGTTCCTCCCCGCGTCCATCTCAGGGCGAAGCCTCGCTAAGCGTCCGGCGGCCAACCGGCGGCCACTGCCCCCGCAGCGGGTGCGCGGGAAACTGCTGCCACTTGCATGCGACCGCGGATAGCACCAGACGCTACAACAGCTCTAGCGGAACTTAGGCCAGCGATGCCTGCTGTGGAACTGGCGCAAGTCGCCAGCGTAAGCGCCCCCGCCAGCTCCGTAGGCTTCATGAACCGGCTGCATCCAGGCACTACAAGAACGATCTCTATCTGCCGAGGCCCTAATTTGGAAGCCCACTGATCGCGAAATAAAGGTTTTTTACTATGGCTGTATACCACAGTACAGCACCGCTAATGCTTTTGCGAGTGGATTCCTTCTCTGAGCGCTGACGTCCCTTGCGAACATATACGCTGTTTTCAGAAGCAATAGATTTGCATTAACTAATTATATATCTTCATTATGTATCCTGATGTTATTTGTATGCCCCTCCTGCTTGGGCCGTAAAGGCCTGCAGTATTGAATAAATAAATAGAAATAAATAAAACTATCCCGTGTCAAAAACCAATGTCATAACGTTTCAAGACACAGATCGATGCGCAGTGCAGCACGTAGAGAATGAACCAATTATCCATTTTCACTAAGCCACTCGGCCAATGATGCAAAACAAAGTCTGAGATCGACGGAGGCCACTGGACACTGTGTTTTCCTCGTTACTCGCGTGCTCGTTGTCGTGAATACCACAGTCCTGCGGCAGCATCGTGAGCACATTCAGCGATTACGCGGTTACAAGGACTTGTTTTCAGCGTCGCTCAAGAGGGTTCAAGGGCTTGGGAGTGCACATCGCTTCCCGAGCGCATACTCCAACCACCGGGGCCTCGCTCGTGTTTTTGCCAAGAGCAGGACGGCCTCCAAGATACGCACTACAGAGCGAGACTGTTCGCACGCGCACAATGCTTTCTTGTTGACAAAGTCAGAGATGCACACCAAACCTATCAGCGTTCACTTGTACTTCGTTTGCATACTTGCCCGGTGTATGAGGCGTTCGCTTCAGTGCAGTCCGCCGCTTAAAGGACATTAAGAAAAGCGATAGAAACGCGGGCCGGGATCCTTCTCTAACACACCGACTATCAGAGGCTTTTCGTGTGCAGATGAAATATGACGACGATGCTTGCCGCGCATCGGTAACCCAACAGTTCATTAAATAAAGACCTCCAGTGCCAAACTTCTACAACAGTATTGAAGCCAGCTAAGAGTCAGAAATTCTGTTTGCGAAGCCAAGAGCGGCCCATTTGGCTCCCATTAAATGGTGCTGTAAACTGAGCGTGCACATTACGAGCTCTTGGATGTGTGCGTCTGGCTCCGCGAGCGCGGCCTGTGGCCGGCATGCCACAAAGGAGCGCGCTACCGGCGGCGCATCTGGCGCACTGGAAGGGGCCGCCGCCAGCGATGTTAGTGCCCCTTTGTGAATCGTCGTTGGCAACGACGTCGGCCCGCCTCCCGCGGCGGCACGCAACTCGGCGAGAAAACGAGCCGCGCGGAGGAATCTTATATTCATGAGAACCTCGCGTCACCACCATCGCCACCACCCTTTCTCTTGCGGCGGCCGAGGGAGGGCTCTGGGAAGCGGCCGTGAATTATTCATGGCAAGACGCCGCCACCAAAACGACACGCAATCGCCTCCTTCTCCGATGGTGAGCCCGGATTTATGCGCTCCTAAAGTCGACGTAGAAATCATAAAGCTCGCGGTAACAAGCGCCGGGCTCCGCAGCCCTGGTCGCTTCCGCGGGTCGCGCGTAATGGCCACGTCAGGGCGCTCCCAGCAGAATCTAACTGCACGGTCGCCGCCGCACGTGGCCCGCGAACGTGACGCGCGTCGTTCGCGCACGCTAGGTTGTTTGCGGCCCTCAGGCTGGGCTGAGCGGCTCTCACTTTACGGGCCCTGGTTCGATCGCCACAGGATGTAAAGTTCTCGGTCCGACAGCCTCGTGCCGCCACTGCACCGAAACGCTGACGCACTAGGGCATCGCTTGCAGTTTGTGCGGTTCCCCATCACTATTCTTAACAGGTGTTATATCCCTGTCACACGGCCGACTCGGAACTACCTTGAACTTCCTTGGTCTAAAGGAGCGCAAGGGAGTCTCAGGGAGTTTCGCCTTAAAGGAGTTGTCCCCGTGTCACACGGCTTGCAGCGAGCTTCTCAGAGCAGCCAACAGGGGGCCATTAGGCGCTGTTTATTTTGCACAAAGATATAAAAAATAATGTCCAACACAAACTGAAATATTTTTTATACTACTATTTTCCTCGCAAAATGCAATTAGCTTTAGTCATATCAATATAAAAGAACACACATTTGCTGAAAACAACGACCATGCTCTAAACATAGCCATTTTTTCCGCTCTGCTGGACACCATGCGCGGCGTTGTGCAATACGTGGTGCAGTCGCGACAATTAAACGCAACTAACCGAGGTAGAATACAATTTTATGCAATAAAACTAATATATTTAGGAGTAAAAATTACATTATTGAAGAAATATGTTATTTAATGACTCGGAAGCAAAGCACATTGGAAACGAGAGTACTCCCTTCGCCCATCAATGGAGATCGTCGATCTCCTTTGCTTCAAAACTCCATTTAACTTCCTTCCATAATGAACTGCCGTGTGACACGGCACGTATCTCCCTCGAGGTAATGGCTACCTTGGTTGAAGGGAGTTGAAAGGAGTTCAGCCGTGTCCGTGTGACAGAGGTATTAGTCCTGTCCCATTACGGCTGGCTAAACGCAAAGATACAAAGAATACGCCAGGTGCTCTCTCCAATATAGGCCGCACAGCGTGGAAACTTGTATAACAAACAAATGTACGTGGAAAATCTAATATGTCCCGAAACTGCACGGAATAAAGGGCCGGCAGGGGATCGGGAAAGTAGATGCTGGCTACAATAGCGACCGCAAAGGTTCTTGCTCTGCTAACAGGCATCTATTCATCTTGCTTTCACGTATCCTGAAGAGGAATATACAGATTAGAATATGAGAAGAATGCGAGACCGAAAAGTAGGAAGTTCAGAGGATGCTGCTCGTTCCTATTAGCGCATCCCAAAAGGACACTAGTCGTTTCCCGTTACACCCTTATAGCCGTTCTGCCCTAAAGGCTCACCGGGCATCACATAAAGAAAAAAAAAAGGGTGGGGGTGGGGGGGGGGGGGGGGGGGGGGGGGGGGAACCAAAACAAGGTCAAAACAATTAATAGATTGAGGTGATGCTGGTATTCCGATGAGCCAGAATAATAAGTAACATAAAAGAAGTTGATATAAAATGAGGGAATACAGGCAAACAATATTTCAATTAGACAACAGAACTAAAATAACAACGCATGCAGTAAAACTACCCTAAAGTAGAAGATTGGACAGCCGCCGTTTTAGCTAAGCTAGCATATAGAGCACCGGACACAAAATCCAGCGGTTGTGGGTTCGGGTCCAACTGGCGGCATATGGTTTGTTTTAGAGCGCAGCTCTTTGGCGTCCGTTCCTGGGTTTCGCGTCGGCGTCGTCGTCGGCCTCGTAACCAGCTCCGCCCCCCTTTCATCCCCCCAGCGCTAGCAGCGACCGACTGATACCGCTGGATGCCGCTGACGCCGCTAGAGAGTCAAGATAACGCGACTGCATAGAACACCGTCGCCGCCATGCAGAAAGAGGGACAGAACGCTGAACAAAGCGACGCCGACAGTGAAGGCAGCATTATGTAGGAAACCTTGGCAGCCGAGACTAAGCGGAGCTATCGAGATGCGTCTACGGCGATAAAAGTAATTTGAATTCCCGAGGCGTTCCTGCCGACGACCGTGCTCGGCATCATGCGCTATAGCAGCACCGGCAAATGGAAATTATACTGTTCAGCAGGTCGTAAACGCGAGGGAGAAAAGAAAAATGAAAACAGGGTAAGTTGGCTCGCGAAGTACGGAAGCCCTCCCCGCGGAGATAGCTCGTCGTGCGCGGTCCTGCTGGCACTCTGCCTCCAATCATTTTTCAAAGAGTTTTTTCCTCGTTGGCGTCGAGCAACGGGACAATCGGACGAACCTCTCTGCTCTGGCTCTAGAATGGCAGAAAAACTTGACCAGCCACAAGAACGGCTGTGGGGAAAACAAGAGAGGGGAGGGGTTAGAAGCGCGGGAAGAGCGTTGCTACTACAGCGCCCACGTCGCAACTTGAAGGCGCACCCGGCGCTAGAAACCACCGGCGTGCATGTGTCCAGCGAGCGAGGGAGCTCGTCGCTAAAGATTAAAAGGGGGGGAAGCGCCCGCAGGTCTCCGCCGCTGAATTAATTTTGCCCGGGCACGTCGTATAACCAAGCAGCCGCCACCGCGTATCCCTTTTGTCAAGAAGCGAGGAAAGCAGGAGAGAAAAGAACGGCAGAGGGAAGAAGAAAGGAAGCGGCGGAAGGACAGAGCGCGTAAACACGAGTCGAAGCACGCGCCTTCTCGTTCATCATCCGAACAACCGTTGGCACACACAAAACAAAAGAGGTACAGGGCTCCGCTGGATCAATAGTGAGGGAGCTGTTTGGAAAAAATCACGACTTCCTAATTAATTCTTCTGGGTGCGTATCCCGAGCGACAGTGGGCCGCCGCCCTTTCCCTGCTGCCCGTGCATCGTGCGAGTCAATAGCAGCCGGAGAGATTGAAACATTGGCACCGCCGCCACTTGGTCCGGTAATCTATCAAACGCAATCACTGCTTCCCTCACCCGGTGTGCGAGAGCGCGCGTGGGCGCGCACTGCGAAACGGAGACGCCGGAAGAGAACCACAATTTGCATAAGACGACAAGCCGCATTTTTCAGCGCGTGGGGCCAGCCGGGATGAGCCAGGCTCAAATTGATAGAGCGGGCATTCAGACACGTTTGGCAGCTCGCGGACACGGCCTTCTCGCGAGCTGCGCGGAGATGATTTTGCGAGGCGGCTTTCTCTCTTCCGGCAGCAAGGCACCGAATAAGGTCGTGGCGCAAAAAACGAGACCTTGCCCTTCCTTCCACTCTGTCGTCTCAATCGCATGTGATGAGGAGGTGGACGCTGTATCACCGGACGGAACAACCGCCTGCAGTTGCGATGTATATGCCCATCAACTCGCCCTTAAAACGAAACGGCTGTAACACACATAAGCTGGGACGCACGAAGGGGTACAAAAGCCACATGAACTCAGAGTATCTGCGCTACGCGCGGTGAGAGGCGAAATCTCTTTCGCCCAAGTGGCAAAAAGCACTCAGATAGGAGAACAGCGCTATAGAGACCGAAACAGAGAAAAGAGCTTAACGAGCGGGCGGTACAATCCAGTTTCAGCGTTGTTTATAGTTGCATTCTCGACGGCGATGAAGTTGCGAAGCATTTAAACAAAACTCTTTTTACGCGGATACTGCTGACTCCAAAACAAAGTTTAATCAGATCGGAGTGCTCCGTCTATCTGATCTACTTTTAGCAACTATAGGCCGCTGCGCCAGGTTTTCAGGAACACTGAAAAAAAAAAAAAAAAAAAAAAAACGGGAAGGAAAAAAAAATACACCAGAAAAGTGAAGCGCATTGATCGCAGCAGCACGCTGCACTTTATTCAATCTGCTCTTCCGCTGCTATACTCGCAACAGAAAGGGGAAAGCGCAGCGGTGTACTCAACGGACTGATGCGCTAGCATCACAAAATCGCGGAAGCATTTGCTGTGAGAGTTTCAAAACCCGTTTTACAGTCGAAAGCACACTCGAAAAAGAGAGAACACTGTTTGACGTTGGCGAAAGAGAGAGAGAAAAGAAAAAAAAAGGAAAAAAAAAAAAAAAAAGCTCGCAAGGTTTGGTGCTATTCGTTAGCGAAACAGGCGTCACGGGAGGAACCGAAATCGAAGGACACGTCTCGAAAACGTCTTGAGAGTCGCGAAATGCTAAGACTCTGCTAAAAAGCTCACAGGCGAACAGACAAGCTGTTTACGGCAAGTTTTGTGGCAGCGCACGACAGCGATATTTTTCGTTTTTTTTTTCTTTTTTTTTTGTTTTTTTTGTGGTAGACTGAAGCCGATTTTTGCGTGACACAGAAAGCACCTCCGAACAATCCGAAGGATATTTCTTGCCTTTATTCCAAGACACATGCAAAGTTCACGCGAGTACGCATTGTAAGATTCTCGCACAGCACCAGCGAAAGCTAGACGCCGCATGCAGCTAGCGCCCGACGCGAGCACGTTGCGTCACCTCGCTGACTACAGCAAGAAAGAAGCGCTTTAACGAGCTGCCAAAAGCTTTACAGCTCTTTCCGTGCGACAACGCGACGAAGACACACAGCCGACCTAAAGTCTCCGGAGTCGCGTTTCGTGGTAAGATAATATAATAAAATAAAAAGTGGGACGTACTGGCGACGTAAATTAAGAAACTGTCGCGGGCTTTAGTACTGTTCGTGGGCGACTGGTTGAGAGCGAAGGCAATTGTCAACAGAAGCATTTTCGCAACAGCCGGCGGCGCGTGTTCGGCTGGTCACGTAGCCGACGCAAGCGTTCGAGGACAGTTTTTCCCGTACTGCTAGAACCGCCCTTGAGCGGCAGGGTGCGTGCGAGTTGCGCAAATAATTAACACGGAGCTGCGGCATTAGCACTGACCAATCGGTCATTAATTAGGGAAATAGCGCGGACCGCCACAAGCTGTTTAGTCAAGAGCAGGTGTCCGGAAGGTCAAAGGGAGCGCACTTATTTTCGGCCGGCTCCATTATTCCCACTTAGCTTTTCATGTGCCGCAGGTAAAATAAAAAGAAGAGGCAAAAAAAAAAAAAGACGCACCAAAACCCCGCAGTCCGATTACTCCGGGGAGCACGCACGGCGAGAGAGACACCAAATTAGCGCGATAATTTCCGCGGCGGTTTTGTCAATGCTGACCAAGTTGGCGCCGCCTGTCTCTTCCTTTCTTCGCAACGCCGCCGCGCGTTGCGACACAAAATCGATGGCGATTTCAGGCTGTGTCGCTATATCAAGAAAGCAGGGCAGCCCTGCGTTGCGAAAGTTCGGAACACCACGCCGCCGGAATGGGTCCGCTTCGTGTCGCAAAGGAACACGGCGGGCGATTGACGGCCGCTGTCCGTTATTGTCGGCGGCGTCATCTGCCCCAGCCATATCTCCCGAGACGACGGGACTGCACCGGAGCCACACTGCCAAGAGCGGCGATGCATCACCCTATAGCCCCTGATCTGTCACGCCGGCGAGACACACTGGAGCAACCATCAAATGCGTCGAGGCTCGTCGCAGACGCACGCTCTCCTCCAGAGGCGGAAGTGCGACCGGCCAGCAAGAATTTAGGGAAAGTCAGGCGGGACCCCGATGCTTTTTAGCGCACTCAACTTGCCCGGTGCACTCCGGTGACACAGTATATGCCACTGGCGTGGCGTGAATGATGAGGCGCACCGTAATCTCACTGAGCTGATGAGTGCGTGCGGGTGGTAGATATATCCATGAATAAGTGAGACGAGGCGCGACCATTCAAATTTCACGTCCGCGCAAAAGGGGCAACGCTCTGACGTGACGCCGAGGGAAGGAGAGGCCTCGAAAATCCGCCCGCCGGCGCAGACAGACAAGAGCGTCGCCGCCCGCGCGGCGTCTGGCGGGAGCGCGCCACCGCCGCCAGGGCGCGGCCAGACACGCGAGTGGAGACAGGTGACCTGGCAGTTATTAATAAAGCAAAGGCCTTGCTCCCCGTGGCGATTACCGTAATTGGGTGAGCCCCAAGCCGGAAGGGCCCCGACAGCGCTCACGGTCCGCACCGGAGAGGCCAGAGAAGCGGAGGGGTCCGCGCACATGGACCCAGTTAGCACGAAAGCCATTGCCGCCCACCGCAATGTGATACTGAATGAGCTGCTGCATCTCCAGTGCACATGGCGCTCTCCGCCCCTGCTGCAAGCGAGCACGCGACCGTCCAGACTGGCAGTGGTAGTTAATAGCATGGTACTGGTCCCCACCACAAGCAACCGACGTAGCGCACTTCCTCTCCCAGAGTGCCTGCCCTCGCGTGTGCATTGCTCACTAGTCACGAGACTAGGAAAACATTTGCACGAAATGCCACGCAGCTCAGGCAAACCCTGGGAAATGGGACTGAAACCCATATGACGTCGTCACAGGCCGCAGAGATGATACGCGCGGATGCTGCCGGTTTTCTCACAGCAGGGTGGAGTAAATTGCCACAATTTGTCAGAAATCAGCGACGACTTGTCACCACTCCCAACGTTCACCCTCCTGAGTGTAATGAGCTCCTTACGTAGCCTCACTCCTAATTACCGTAAGCATATATTTTTCGACTCTCGAGAAAGCGGCATAGAAGCTGAACAGCCAATTTCTTTTCCTTGGACAATTCCTACTTTGTATACCTCGTCTGTCATTTTTGACACCCTCAACTAATTAATAAATAGATAGCGGTGCGTGTAATAGTGCATTGTTTGAAATCGAATCGAATATTATCTCTGTGGCTATTTGCTATTGAGCGAATCTTCGTATAGAACACGAATATTCATGTGAACCTGAGAGCCGCTAGCGTTATGCCATGGGCACAGGAGAATTACCTTTGGCTACACTGACGACGTCGTCCAAATTAGCGCCACATCTCAGTAGATAAGAGGGACGCCAGTTATAACGAGCCGTGGCGCCGCCGATGACGGGCATGGAGGCGGGATTTTGAACCCTGCCGCGTTACCCAGTATTGAAGGCCATATATAGTAATGAGCGAACTGAACTCCCGACACACGAATGCACCGGCCCAAAGCGCTACACGCGCGTAGGCCTGTCGAGGCAGCGTTTTGTGCGACGTTTGAGTGTACCGTTTTTGAAACAGGGCCAACTATTATTGCAAAATATTAAAAAAAAAATGAAATCGTATTCGATTGAATAGGATATTCGATTCGCCATTCGAAAACTTCAAGTATTCGCACACATCTTGTAAATAAATAAACGTGAGATGTTTCTAATCTCGATCCTATTGTTAAATTGTATAGCATATATAAAACACACGAGCTCACTTCAGCCTGTGTTGCTACTTTAAGCTCTACAGAACACTTTGTTAAAAAGAACGAGGTATTTTACGGCCCTTATTGTCTAAAGAGAATGGATGCCGCCCTGAGGAGTGCCCTGCCTTTCGGCATTTATATAATTATGACTATGCTGGCGGGCATGCGCCTTCGTATGGACCATGGCTTACTCCCTGTGTGTCTCAAACAGCCAAATCTGGTAACGCTGGAACACGATCTATGGAACACGATAGGTTCAGAAGACCCAGAAATTCGGAACATCGCTCTTTTGTCCAGATACTTGAAATTGGGCGACTTTCCCTGCTCAGGATAGCTGGCCCGTGACCAACTAAGAGCTGCAGAAAAGAGGAATAACGCAGAGGAAACAGATGAGTACGTATAAATTGCGACCTCGGGACAGGTACAACGAACAGGCAGAGGGTCAAGTGCGTAAACGCACATGCATAAACAAAAGGAGGGCTTCAGTATAGATTTCAAAGTAGGCGGCTACACCGCCCTATGAGACTGGATAAGAATATAGAGGCAGCGTAAGCTCGCCTATGCCCAACCATGCGAAAACCAAAGTTTGTTTCTCACACGAGCTTTCAACGAAGCTCAACACGCCCTCTGAAAGCTTGAGATATTCTTCTCGAAACGACAACAGAAAGACATGAACGAAAGGCAGCCCTAACCAGAGCAGCTTGGCCAGGCTTAAAGCAAGGCCTGTCACTGTCACCTTTCCTCATTAAAAGCCTGCCGCTAATGCGCGCCATATAGGTCAACCCTGTCAGTATAAGCCCATAGGCTTCCGCTTGTCACCGGTAACGCCGCCAAGCTCCCGATGGCAAGTGCATCTATGGATCGCGCCCTACCAGTGGCGTTGGCATGCATGGGGCTGTGATGGGGGGCGAGATCTCTCGAGGTGGGGAGGGTGCGAGGCGTGAGCCATCGATTCAAAGCCACGCCGGTTCCCCCGCGGCGACAGCTGCAGAGGACGCGGGTCAGGCTTTAGGTGCGCCGCGGAGGCCGCAGTGCAGCGCTCGCCAGCTATCAAAACGCTATTTGCGGGCCCAGTCGCCCAGGGGCCCCGCCGTTTGTCGCTCCCAAGAGCGCCGGCTGGCCGCCACGCGACCTATCGCACTATTCTCGCGTGCCTGGCCAGCGCAGTCAGCGGCGTCTGGACCGCAAGCCTTGAATGCGGCCTGCTGACGCTAGAACCACGTTCACGCAGGCCGACGTCACGCCTTCGCACAGAGTGGCGCGGCGAGCGTCGCCGCACAGGGGCTTTACGCCGCACTCGTTCGAGATGCGATTTAACCTAACGTCGACGTGGCGATACGTTACCGAAATGACGGAGCAGGCGGCCGCACCGTATGTCACTGCCACCGATTTATGCTCACACGTTACAGCTAGTACGATTAGTATTTTTTAAATATTTTTTCAATGCTTGCGATAGCGGTCCATATTGGGATATTTTAATGTGAGAGCATTATATGTGTCATCAGGGCAAAAACCACTTATATGCACGCCAGATGGCCATAAAATTGTAAACTATCGAAAGTCAAGCTTCCACGATGCAGCAGGATGCATCTAGACCCAGCGACGGCCGAGGCCACAGTCACTTCTAGCAATTTCTATACATGCTCCGACTCGTTGATATACATATATATTCACCCCTGGCCGATCCTCATGTAGAGCCAGGTTTCTCGACATTGGTATCGAAATTGCGAAGCAACCGTTTGTTGCTCAGTGTTGTAAAATCTCATTCACACACGCCGGCAGTACTCGTAAGTGTCTCTGTTGTTCTTTTATGCGGCCAGAGTAGCGGTGATATGATCTTGACGAAGTCAATCTATAGTTTCAGAGCTCCAAGGAAACAAGGGCTTTAATTGTAAGCAAGCAATTCGTGACGAGCTATAACGACAACAAGCTACAGCAGCAGAAGTGTACATGAAAAAGAAAAGAAGTGCACTCATGCTCGTTAGCCGACCAAACGATGCCACGGGGAATGAAGAAAACTAGGCGCCTTAGCGATCCGTCCTTAATTAGCATGGTTCTGACAGTTTACGCTTCGATCTTAGATGTCAGTGGCCTTCTGGCAGAGACGTCTCAGGAGAAAAATATACACGGACGCAAAAACATGTTGAAAGAACGCTACAAAAAAAAAAAAAAAAAAAAAAAAAAAAAAATGCAACATAATCTTCCGCAAAAAAAAAGAAGAAAAAAAAAGCAA